>QARZ01000552.1:25232-69155 GCA_013407115.1 Glycine latifolia
GAGTTGAAACCCACTGGTGTTGTCATTCACTTGGCCAACAGGAGTGTTGCGCTTCCACTTGGACTTATTGAAGATGTGTTGGTACGAGTTAATAATTTGATTTTCCCTGCGGATTTTTATATTTTGGACATGGAGAATGAGTCTTCCAGCCATGGTTCCACATTGATCCTAGGGAGACCATTCTTGATGACAGTCAGGACCAAAATTGATGTGTATGCAGGAACTTTGTCTATGGAATTTGGTGATGACATTGTCCAGTTTAACATTTTTGAGGCCATGAGACATCCTGTAGAGGATCATTCTGTCTTTCTTCTTGATATCATTGATGCTGCAGTAGATAGTGTAGATATTTCTGATTTTTCTAATTCTTCTGATTTTTCTGATTCTTTTGATTTTTCTGATTTTGATCTTGGTTCTTGTAATTGTACCTGTGATGATTCTACTGTTGCATGTAGTATTAGTGTAGAGATTTCCTCCACACTTCACTCTGATTGTGTTGCAGGTACAGATACAGGTTCTGAGCCTACTATCCCACGTCCCTCAGTTCCCATTCTTTCCTTGCCTTCCACTATTCAACCACCTTCCTTGGAGCTGAAGTCACTACCTGAGCACCTCAAATATGCATATTTAGATAATGCTCAGCAGCTTTCAGTCATCATATCTAACAGCCTGTCACTTGAGCATGAAGAGAAGCTGTTGCATGTTTTGAGAGGCCACAAAAGGCCATTGGATGGACCCTTGCTGACCTTCCTGGCATTAATCCTTCTATATGCATGCATCGAATACTTTTGGAGGATGACTCTAGGCCAGTGAGGCAGCCACAGAGGAGGCTGAATCCCACTATTCTGGATGTGGTGAAGAAGGAAGTGACAAAGCTACTAGCTGCAGGGATCATCTATCCCATCTCAGATAGCACTTGGGTTTCACTTGTCCAAGTGGTTCCTAAGAAGTCGGGTCTCACAGTTGTGAAAAATCAAGATAATGAGCTGATTCCAACTAGAGTGGCCAACAATTGGTGAGTTTGCATTGATTACAGGAGACTCAACCAGGCCACTCGCAAGGACCATTTCCCTCTTCCCTTCATTGATCAAGTTTTAGAGAGGTTGGCAGGTAAATCACATTATTGCTTTCTTGATGGTTTTTTTGGTTACATGCAGATTCATATTGCACCAGAGGATCAACACAAGACCACATTCACCTGTCCATTTGGCACATTTGCTTACACTCGGATGCCTTTTGGCCTATGCAATACACCTGGCACCTTCCAAAGGTGCATGGTAAGCATCTTTTCTGATTTATTAGAGAGTTGCATGGAGGTGTTTATGGATGATTTCACTGTTTATGGTTCCTCTTTTGATGCATGTTTGGATAGTCTCTCTAGAGTGCTCGACCGATGTATTAAGACTAACCTTAGTCTTAACTTTGAGAAATGCCATTTTATGGTGCATGAGGGTATAGTCTTAGGGCATTTGGTCTCTAGTAGAGGTCTTGAGGTCGATAAGTCCAAGATTGATGTGATTACTTCTTTGCCTTACCCCGCTTCTATGTGGGATGTATGTTCTTTTATTGGACATGCAGGTTTTTATAGGAGATTCATTCAGGATTTCAGTAAGATTGCATTGCCATTGTCCAAGCTTCTCCAAAAGGACGTAGACTTTACATTTGACCAGCCTTGCAAAGAGGCATTTGAGGGATTGAGGAAGAAGCTGACTACCTCTCCCATCATGCAGCCACCAGATTGGGAGCTTCCCTTTGAGCTGATGTGTGACGCCTCTAATTATGCACTTGGGGCTGTGTTTTCACAGAGAGTTGGTAAACTCTCCCATGTCATTGCTTATGCTTCACGCACTTTAGATGCAGCCCAAGTTAACTACACCACCACTGAGAAGGAGCTTTCCGCTATTATTTTTGCTTTAGATAAATTCCGATCTTATTTGCTTTGCTCCCATATCACTGACTTTACTGACCATGCAGCTTTGAAGTACCTGTTGAAGAAGCTTGATGTTAAACCTAGATTGATCAGGTGGATGCTTCTTCTTCAAGAGTTTGACCTCGAGATTAAGGACAGAAGTGGTGCAGAAAACTTGATTGCTGATCACTTGAGCAGGATTAAAGGACCTCTTGAGTCTTTTCCCATTCGTGATAATTTCCCTGATGAGCATTTGATGCATTTGCAGTAATCAGAGCTTGAATCCGGAGAGTAATTCAAAAATATTTCTATCAATTTAGGTGCAGTTTTCGTTTTTATTTTTTATTTCCAAAAAAAAAATCAGAAAACAAAATTCCTTTGATTCTTGCTTGTTTGTGTTTAATTTTGTGTTTCTTGTGTGTTTTTCTGAAATCCCAATTGTTTCTTTTTTTTTTTTCTCTTTTTGGAATGACATATTTACAGAATCCCCATGAATAGGACCAAACCTTATTCTGTGGTATTTACATAAGATTATCTTACATTTGTCTTCAATTACCCTATCTTTTTGTTGAATTCAGAGTTGTTTTGAATATGGGTTGTAATTCATGAAACTCATAGCATTGCTGGAAAATTTTTGAGTTTGATCTTTCTGTTTGGAGAGTATTGGGGTGTTTTTGCAAATATCAAAAGTCTCTAGTCCTAAAAAAGAATATACAAAGGATCAAAGAGCAAATATTCAAAAATATTTTGGTGTCAAAATGAAAATATCAAAAAATATGAGGACCCAAGTGTGAAAAAAAAGTTACAGTAAAAATTTAACAGAAATCTCTCTTAGTATGTGCTTATTGTTGCTTTCTAGTACTTTCTTTTTGCATAATTGCAGTGGTTTATACTTAACCAAAATTTTATTTTATTTTCCTAATTGTCTTTTCTTTGGCATTCCTTTTAAGTTATACTTTCTTTCTGAGCTTTTATTGCTTGTCTTCTAAATTTTCAAGATTTTGTCTTAAGAGTTTTCTTTCTTCCTTGACTTATTAAGTCGAGTTTGGATTTGTTTCATCTTTCACTTTGGATACTCCTTGAATTGAAATCTTTGGTTTATCTCAAGCACTAAAGAAGAGTTAAAGAGTGGAAAAAGACATGAGTGGAACTTATAGAAAAAGTCTTACAAGTGTGAAACACGAGTGTTGAAGAGTGTAAACACTTAGTGAGTGGTAAGGTCCAATAATTTTTGTTTTACTAACCTTTTTCTTGTAGCAATGGTGTCCGGAAGTGATAGTAATCCACCTTCCCCTAGATCCACTAGGCTAATGGCTTCATTAGTTAAGCAAATGGATAAGTTGCAAAGAAATGTTGATAGAAGGATGGGATACAGATTTGATGAGATACAAAGAAGCACTCAAGAGTTGATTGGGAGAATGGAAAACATAGAGAGGAGAAGGCATCATAAATCACCTCATTCTTCTCAAGGGAGTTATGATGGCTATGTAGATGGTAGAAGACATAAGCATAGGAGGAATAAGGATGGCATGGATGATGTGAAGGTCAAAATTTCCAAGTTCTTAGGGACTCATGACTCAAAGGCTTACCTTGATTGGGAGATGAAAGTGTACCAAATTTTTTATTACAACAATTTTAGTGAAGAAAAGAAAATGAAGTTGGCTAGCTTAGTATTTGAGGGATATGCCTTGGTGTGGTGGCATCAAGTCCAATTGGATAGAGACATATTGAGAAGACATAGAGCAGATACTTAGGTGGTAATGAAGAGAATCATGAGGGAGAGATTTGTCCCACCTCAATATGTATAGGAAATGCATAACAAGTTACAAAGGCTCTATCAAGGAAGTAAAAGTGTTGATGATTATTTCAAGGAGATGGATATTTCTTTGATAAGAGAAAACATTGAAGAGACTAATGACATTAAAATGGCTAGATTTTTGAATGGTTTGAATAGGGACATTCAAGATGTTGTATGGCTTCAAAGCTACAACACTCTAGATGAATTTATACATAGGGCTGTGAAAGTGAAGCAACAATTGAAGAGAAAACAAGCCTACAAGAAGTCTTCATATGGTTATTCATCTTGGAAGGATAAGGACACTTCCAAGAAGGAGGGTTCTTCTTCACAACATATTGAAAGGAAGTCTTCAAGAGTTAATCCTACTTCTCCTACTCAACCCCTTTCCAATAAATCTAGTTCAATTAAATGTTTTAAGTGTTTGGGAAAGGTTCACATTGCATCCCAATGTCCTAACAAAAAAGCCATGATTGTGTTGGAGAATGGAGAGGTGGATAGTGAGTCATCTAAGAGTTCTCATAGTTCCTCTAGTGAAGGGGAGGATGATGGTTTTCTTCAACCCGAAGAGGGAGATCTTTTAATGGTAAGAAGACTCATAGGAAGTTTGTGCAAAGATCGAGATGATACACAAAGAGAAAACATTTTCCATTTTAGATGCTTGGTGAATGAAAAAGTTTGTTCTTTAATCATTGATGGAGGGAGTTGTACCAATGTTGCAAGCGCTAGATTAATGGAGAGGCTTGGTTTAAAAACTGCCCCTCACTCTAAACCTTATAATTTACAATGGTGAGTTGGTTATGAATAAGCAAGTGTTACTTACATTCTCCATTGGAAAGTATGTTAATGAAGTGCTTTGTGATATGGTTCCCATGTAAGTTGGTCATGTGTTACTTGAAAGACCTTAACAATATGATAGAGATGTTGTCCACAATGGGGTCACCAATCGCTATTCTTTCCTCCATAAAGGTAAAAAAGGTAGTTCTCTCTCCTTTATCTCAAGTGAGGTGTGTGAGGATCAAATAAAAATGAGATTGAAAAGAGAAAAAGAAAAGAAAATCAAAGAAGAAAATAGTCCTTTGAGAGAGAAAAGCCAAAAAGAAAAAGATGGCAAAAAGAGTGAAAAGAAAGAACAGAAAAAAAAAGAGTGATAAAATAGAGTTTGTTCATCAAATCTAAGGAAGTAAAAAGAGTGATGCTAGTTAGACAACAAATGTATTTACTCATTCCAAATTATAGGTGTTTGTCTTCTAGTGCCCTTTAGTTGTCTCAAGATTTTGATACACTTTTAAAAGGAGTTTAAGAATGTCTTTCCACAAGACATACCCCATGGCTTGCCTCCTTTAAGAGGAATTGAGCATCCTTTAAGAGGACTGCCTATAAGAGTAGTCTGGAAGAAACCAAGGAGATTCAAAAGCAGGTTGAAAAGTTGATGCAAAAAGGATTGGTGAAGGAAAGCTTGAGCCCATGTGCAATGTCGGTCATCCTAGTCCCCAAGAAAGATGACAAATGGAAGATGTGCACGAATTATAGACCCGTCAACAACATTATCGTAAGGTATCAACATCCTAACCCTAGACTTGATAATATGGTAACCAACTTTACCACTTCTTTTTCTCCTTTTGAGGTCGTTTATGGTCTTAACCCATTATTCCATGTTGATTTAAGTTCCTTACCCAATGATTCTTCTATTTTAAGTAAGAATGGGCCTTCTAGAGCCACTTTTGTTAGGAATCTTCATCAAAGGGTGCAAAATAAAATTGAGAAGAAGATGGAGCAATATGCTTGACATGCCAACAAGGGGAGAAAGACCATGGTATTTGATCCTAGAGATTCGCTTTGGGTACAGAAGGATAGGTTTCCTTTTTAAAGGAAATCTAAACTCCAACCTTGGGGTGATGGTTCTTTCAAGGTCCTTGATAGGATTAATGACAATGCCTATAGGATTGCCTTACCAAGTGAGTATGGGGTGAGTTCTAGTTTAAATGTCGTTGATCTTTCTTCTTGTGATATAAGTGTTTTGCATGCAAATCCGTGGACAAATTCTTTTCAAGAAGGAGGAAATGATAGAGGAATATCCAAAGAGCATCAAGATCTAGAAGCACTCCATGAATTAAAGTTCCATTGACAAGGTCCAAAGCCAAGCTTCTACAAGAAGAGATGTTTATTTATGTAATGGTCTTCAATGTGGACTGAAATAGGCCCAAACTATGTATTTTAAGTTTTATTTTCTTATTTGCTTATGTAATGAGTCTCAATGTGGACTGAAATAGGCCCAAACTATGCATTTTTAGGTTTTATTATAGGCTTAGTTCTACAAGTACTCAAATGTTGTTATTTTTGGCAAAACTTTTGATTAATGAAATTAAGCATTTGCTTGAATTGAGAGCTTAGCCTCTTCTTGGTTCTTTGTTGAACCCAAATTTATTCTTATCAAATAAGCTTTCCTTTGTGGTGAATCTTCCTTTGACTTATCGCTCCACTACGTATCGTGGCGTCATTCATTACCATCTTTTTAATCTTTCCCACCTTTTATCTTTAATTTTTAATAACTATCCCTGAGGTCTTGAAATTTTCATCCAGAAACGATCCAATCCAAGCGTTCATGCCTTGGTCGTCATTAGGATCCGCACATGTGACAAGCGTCCTCCTTTTCATGCTCTGTAACAAAAGCTATTTGTGTTTGCTATTGATGGAAGTAATTAGAACATAGAATTTCCTTCTGGAAATTAAAGTCTGGAAAAAGGGGAGTGTAAATAAAATTCATAATCTATTTTCTGATAAGAGGGTATGTTGGGTAAACAAATTTGATATGGGAGTGCATTGACAAAAATAAGGAGTGTAAATAGCATTTTCCCAATTCTAGGTGTTTAATGAATGGGCTTCCAGCCTAGCAAGAGTTGTCCAAAACTTGTGGATAGGTATTGGTATTGGCACAATCACTTTTCTATTAGCACTACCCATGTGTGTACCTTTTAACTGTATTCCTAAATTGTCCCTTGAATGGAAACACAATGGAAATGTGTTTCCAAAATCAAATCACAATAGAAACATGATTTCGTTGTGCAAGTGTGCAATGAAATTGTATTTCAGTTGTGTTTTGATTTTCCACCCTCATTTACATAACAAAAACACATTTTCATTACACTTTTGAAAATTTTTGAAACCAAATTGTGTTTCTGTTATTCCTTTTTTTTTTCTTTTTTAACAAAACATAAATGTAATTCCATTTCGCAAAATCCCTACCCCTATCCAAAACGGGAATGTATTCTCATTTTGGCATAATAATTCTCACACCCTTTGTTAGACACAGGGGGAGCTTGAAGAGGATCAAGATGAGGAGGCTCTTTGACTTAGACAAGTTTTAGCTTTTTACATGCCATTAAATTGAATGCATATGTAATTTGTTAGTTGTTTAAGAGTTTCTTCCTATGATGCATTACATTGCATAAACATCATTCATTGACTTGCATTCATGGTTTTATAAAAGCACATGTCTTGAGAAAAAGCTTTAAGTTTTCATGATTGCATAAAAGCCAAGTGCTCATGGTTTAAGTATTTGGAAAATCAATTTTGCACTGCCTTAATCGATTACCACAATTTGGTAATTTATTACTTGAGCCATAAAGAACAAAATAATCGATTACAGGCTTTAAGTAATCGATTACACTGTGTAAACACAAAACAAGCCTTGACTGTGTTAATCAATTACCATTTATCTGTAATTGATTGCTAAGCACATTTTTGAAAATAAGTATCCTTGTTGTAATTGATTACATGATGGACTAATCGATTACTTTGTTCATGTATATTTTCCAGAAAGCTCAAGAACACTTTAATCGATTAAATGATTAATTAATCGATTACATAAGTATAAATAATCGATTACATGGATGAGTTAATCGATTACATTCTGTTACAACAGTTTTGTATAAAAAGTTGTTGTGTCTTTTGATTTATATAGAACATAACATGATATGTGCCTAGCATATAAGGTTTTCCTGAGCTTTTTAGAGCAAGAATTGAGCATTAAACATGGATAATTACCCTCTTTGTGCATGATTTGAGCTAATGTGATGAATTGCCAGGATATCAATCAAAGGTGCCAAGATTGAGCAGAAATCAGAAGGAAAGAACCAAGCTTGGAAGAATACTCTGGCGCCATCAGCGCCATAGTGGCGCCATCAGCACCAAATACTCTGTAATGCCACGCCAAGAGCGCCAGGGCCACACTGAGAGCGCCAGTTCTTCTGGATGTTGGCGCCAGGAGCGCCAGTCTCGCGCCAAGGGTGCCACAGCTCGACAGAAGCAGAATATTAAGGGCAAAACAGGGACTTCACAAGCTAGGTTATAAATACCCAATCCTCAGCATTTAAGGCACGACTTCTTGGAGGGAAATAGCACAAAATATGTTTTAGAAAGCTTGGGTGCCTTTGCTAGGGTCCAAGGAAGTTGGAGGCTCAAGTGGAGATTCCTCTCCATCTTCTTCTTCCTTGCTTCAGCTAGGTATGCCATTTTGTTTTGTAACACAGCCACCCATTATGAGGTTGGGCTAGTTCCATATTGTAGTTAGGGCCAAGCATTGAATGTAACCTCTTTTGGATTGTATTGGATGCTATTCTTCATTTATATCAAGTTATTTCACTTTACTTTGATTCTTGCATGTTTCTATCTCTCTGGAACTGATCACTCTAGTTAGGTACTAAGAGCTGGGGTTTATAATAGGAATATTGGGGCCTTATGCTTGGACTTGGGTAAAGTGACAAGTCTTACATTAACTAGGGATAGGAGTGTACGCTTGCAACCATTTAATGCATCATTTAATGCTTGACCTAACTAATATCACTAAGGAATTAGGGTATTAAAGTGGGTTAAAGGGTTAAGATCACTACGGGAGTAGGGCTTAGCTATTAGTGTATGAAGATGCATGTTTGAGTGACTTGAGATAGATGAATGTAGTAGACAATACATATAAGAAGGTAGGAAGCATTTAGTGTGGGTTGCCCTAGCTACATTACTTCGAATATCGTTATAATCCTATTTACTTGTTGATAATAGTTAATGCTCATAATTAGGTTTAATTTCATTATTACACACACACAACAACAACTTCTCGTAAATATTTGTTATCCAACCTATTGATATTAATTATAATTTAATCGGTCAAACAATCCTCGTGGGAACGATATCTTTCTTATCACTTTATTACTTGGAACGATCAGTATACTTGCCGAATCCGCAACATAACACTTCAAAAATTTTCATTGCTTTCAAAAAACCTTTTGAGTTTAGAAAAGATATACTAAGCCTCAATGCTCTTGTCCTACAATTCAAGATCTTCATGCATCATTGATAGAATTCTTTTTGGACAAGATTTCAAAAGAGTTTCTTGGAGAGCTTGGTCTGAAACTTGCTTTCTTTCAACCCAATTCCAGATTGGTAAAAACATACATTTTCATGCTTTGGATCATAAGGTTGTATCTCTCCTCTAAACTCTGGTTGTAATTCATTTTTACATTTCAGATTGTATGTTGCTATTAAAAAAAGGTTCTCTAAAGCTTGCCTAGAGTAGGGTTCTCTAGAGGGAAGAGTAGAGAAGAGTTTCTCTATGTCTTGATCATTAGAAGTCTAGAGGGTGTTTAGATTTCAATTCTTTATCTAGGGTTGATAAATGGTGATCTTTTGTAATCTTGTAAAGAACATATTTTTGTTGCTAGTGGAACTTTAGCCAAGATTGGTTAGAAGGAACTGGATGTAGCTTCTTTTGTTGAGGAGTGAACCAGTATAGTTCTTTGTGTTGATTACATTCTTTAATCTCATTTAGCTATCTTAATCTATGATTCTTTGGTGAAGTCTTTATTACTCAACTAGTGAAAGTTTTTGTAATTGTTTTCTTAAGCTGAGTGGTTTGATTGATTGAAGCATTCTTGGTTTATTTGTGATAAGATCCTATTACTCTGATTCTTAAAGATTTTTTAAAGGCCAAGTATTAACTAGTTCACCCCCTCTTGGTTATTGTGTGTATTCATTGTGTTTTCAATTGGTATCAAGAGCAAGTTCTTGAGTGTTATTCAAGATCACTATCTTTTTTAAAAAGAAAATGAATACCACACAAATTACCTTCAAGGAAGGTGCCTCCTTCAATCGTCCTCCAATGTTTGAAGGAGAGCATTTTAGTTTTTTGAAAAACAAAATGCAGATATTCATTCAATCAAATGACCCTGGTGCTTCGAATGCAATAGAAAAAGATCCTTTGGTTCCTATCAAAACTGTTGATAATGATATGATTCCCAAAGAGTGGGATGAGATGACAGATACAAAAAAGAGAGTTGTTCAATATGATTTTAAAGCTAAGAACATGATTACTTCTGCACTTTCTTCTGATGAATTCTTTAGAACTGTTAGGTGTAAAAGTGCAAAGGAGATGTGGGAGATGTTGGAAGTCACTCATGAAGGGAAAAATGAATTTAGAAAGTCAAGGAAGCATGCCTTGATTCATGAATATGAAATGTTCAAGATGAACACCACAAAAACATATCTCAGCTCCAAACAAGATTCACTCACATTGTAAATCATCTTCTTGGTCTTAGGAAGATATTTGATGCTGAAGAGTTAAACATCAAAATCTTGAATTGTCTAACAAGACCATGGCAATCTGATAACCGATGTCGTATCACTTCAGAACAATTAAATTACGCTAATTCTGTAGCACAGGATTAACCTAGGTCAACTCAGAGACACAATCAATATGGTTCCAACTTCAATTCACTTGTAAATAATAGAGGGATTTTTATCAAACAGTTTGCATGCATGAATAAAAATTGCTAAAAAATGTAACAAAATAGAAACTAATAGAATTGATAAAAGGTATTCTAAAATAGATTAAAAAGCATTAATCCAATTCACCAAACCAAGCAATACGAATTATCATAATTCTCAGATAATGATTTTGCTGTGAAAGTTCATTCGATTTCATTAGAAGCAGTTCAATCAAATTAACCCCTAAATTAATTGAAACCACAAACCTAATTGAAATGTTATCCAAATAATCTGTGATTAAAATTTGAAATTAGGAAATGAATCCATAACCTAATCCGCTTTCAATCCTAAACACATTCATAATCATGAAAATCGAATAGAGGATTGAAGAAGAAAGTGAACATTCACACAGAATTTGAAATACTAAACTAGAACTCAAATTCTCCTTGCTTGGGCTTGGATCCTTGGATTGATTAATTGTTTAGCCTTCCATGATCATCATCAATGAAAGCCCCATGAAATTAGTGCAAGAAAATGGAAGAACAATGAAGAATAGTTGAGAGAAAATAAGAGAAAGGGTTTTAATTCCAAAAACTTCTAAAAGTTACTACAAAATATGTTTTTTCTAAAATGAAGTGTGTCCATCTAAATAACTAAAATTACTTAAATATAGTGACTGAGTCAGTAGGAAAGGAAGGGCCACAATGAAGCCCAACAAATCTAACTAATTACTAATTACACCAATTTCGCAGCCCAAAATTCAAGTGCTATGATTCTGACTTCCAAGCCTAAAATGACCTCAAAATAACAGAATTGGCCTTGGCTTATCTCTGACAAACTTGTAGATCGTTTCCTTATCTTTCCAGGGACTACTCGTATGCACCATTTGGAGTTATGTAGAGATCTCTAGGTCCTGCACAAGGAAGATAGGTCAAGTAAGCAAAAACTCCAAAAATAAGTAATAATTATCAATTAAGCCCACTTGTTTGCCTAAGGCAAAAACTGAATTAGAATGGGAAAATAAAAGTCCAAGAGAAGTCAAATAAGCTAAGAAGAATAGAAAAATATTAAACTAAAAATACTCAATCACAATCAAAGGTGACAACAATCAAGGAATCAAAATATCTTTCCAATATTTCCATGGTTGCACTATTTGGTAAGCTTCTTGAGTATGAATTAGAAATGTCACAACTAACACATGCAGAAGATGCAGATAAAAAACAAAAGAGTATAACCTTGAAACCTGCATCATCTAATGTGGAAAAAGAATAAGACTCAAGCAAAGATAAAAATGATGAACACATGAACCTAATAGTAAAAAAAATTCAGCAAGTTCATGAAGAAGAACAAGAATAGGAAGTTGTCAAAGTTCAACAAAAGAAATGACAACAACAACAACACCAACTTCACTTGCTTTGAATGTGGTAAGCAAGGCCACATTAAATCTGAATGTCCCATTTTCTTGAAGAAACAATTAGGTGAAAAGAAGGCAAAGAAAGAAGGCAAGCCAAAGAAAGCCTACATAGCATGGGAAGACAATGCCTCAACAACTTCTGAATCTTCAAGTGAGAATGAAGAAGCTAATGTATGCTTCACTTCCACAATTAGTGAAGATGAAGAATTCTCAAGTGCTGAATCAGAGGTAAATCCTGAATTCAATCAAATTGTTGATGCTTTTCATGAAATGCATGAGAAGGCTAAAAACTTGCAACCTCCAACAATAGGCTGAAAAGTAACCTTAAATGGCATGTTACCAAACTTGCAGCAATGCAATCTGAAATTTGTAACTTGAAGGAAGCAAATGAAAAACTTGTTTCAAGCTACAAAGCTAATGGGTGTGTATGTGCCTCTTCTTCTTCAAATGTAGATAAATGCAAGATTTTACAAAAAGAGTTTGATGATTTTAAAAAGAGTCAATCTAAAAAATATATGGTATTGCTAACTTAAAATTCTTACTTGGTTGATCTTTTAAAAAACTTTATAGAGGGAAATGCACTTTAGATCAAATGCTAAGTGTACAAAAGTATGCTGGAGATACTTCTGGTTTGGGTTACAAACATGGAGCAAAACCTTTTGAAAAAAACAAGCTTGTACCACCAAAGCAGAAGAATCAAAGAGGCTTTTCAAAAACAAAGTATAATCAAATGACTCATTTTGAAAGAGCATCAAAATCTGTAACTTGCAATTACTGTATGAAGAAAGGTCATACATCTCATAGGTGATATGCTAGAAGGTTATATGTGCCTAATGGAGAATGCATTTGGGTTCCAAAGAAAAAGAGAAAAATAGCTAACCCCTATGGACCCAGCCTAAATTGGGTACCTTTCTTTGTCACTTAATTTGAATGTTGTAGGTATGTCTTAAAGCAAAATCATCTTTATGGTACCTACACAGCAGATGCTTTAGACACATGACAGGTGACATGTCCATGCTTACAAGTTTGACTCTAAAAGATGGAGGATTTGTCACTTATGGCGACATCAACAAAGGAAAGATAGTTGGAGAAACACAGGAGACAACTTTAAAACCAATATCAGAAATCTTCTTTATGTGGAAGGTTTAAAGCACAATCTCCTAAGCATAAGCCAACTATGTGATAAAGGATTCAAAGTTTCCTTCAATGACAATTGTTGTTTGATATGTGATGGTCAATCCGGTGAGGTTATCCTTGTAGGTAAAAGAAAAGGTAATATCTACTTACTCTCTATAGAACATGCATTCATTCACAATACAAATTGCCTAGTAAGTAAAGTTGATGAATCTTGGCTATGACATAAGAGAGCCATAGTCTTACCTAAACTAAAGTTTGAAAAGGATAAACTATGTGATGCTTGTCAAAAGGGGAAACAAACCAAGATTTCTTTTCAAAATAAAAATGTTATTTCTACCTCAAGACCCCTTGAATTGCTTCATATGGATTTATTTGGTCCTTCTAGAACTATGAGCTTAGGGGCAATTACTATGGGCTTGTTATTGTTGATGACTATTCTAGATGCACATGGACTTTTTTTATAAGATCCAAGAGTGATGCTTTCATGGCATTCAAAAAATTAGCCAAGCTAATTCAAAATGAAAAAGGATGCAAAATTATCTCAATAAGAAATGATCATGGTGGTGAATTCCAAAATGAGTATTTTGAAAAGTTTTGTGAAGAAAATAGAATCAACCACAATTTTTCAGCTCCAAGAACACCTCAGCAAAATAGTGTTGTGGAGAGGAAAAATAAATTCCCTTGAAGAAGGAGTTAGAACTCTTCTTAATGAGACAAATTTGCCTAAAATTTTTGGGCTAATGCTGTGAGTACAGTTTGGTATACTTTGAATAGATTACTCATAAGGCCTATTTTAAATAAAACTCCTTATGAATTATACAAAGGTAGAAAGCCAAACACTTCTCACTTAAGAGCATGTGGCTGTAAGTGTTTTGTGTTAAATAATGGAAAGGAGTCACTGGGCAAATTTGATACAAAGGCTAATGAAGCCATCTTTCTTGGATATTCATTACAAAGCAAAGCATATAGAGTCTTTAGTAAAAGAACTTTATGCATAGAAGAATTAGTTCACGTTATTTGTGATGAATCTAATTCCTCTAAAAAGGAAAAGAAGTGTGAAAATGATGCAGGTCCTATAGAAGAACACATACAACTCAATGGATCAAATGAAAAGGAAAAGGAAGAACCAAATGTAGAAATGGAACAATCAACACCTATCCAAAAGTTGAAGGATTGGAGAACTACAAGATATCTCTCCCTTAACAAGGTATCTACTAGATCTTCACTAAGAAATCTCTGCTGTGATATGGCTTTTGTTTCATAAATTGAAACTAAGAGCATTGAACAAGCTTTACTTGATGAACATTGGATGCTTGCCATGCATGATGAACTGAATCAGTTCAAGAGAAATGAAGAATGGGACATTTCTCAATCAAACCAAATACTGCCTTGAAGTGATCAAGAAATTTGACTTGGAGAAAAGCAAAGAAGCTGCAACTCCTATGGCAACCTCAACTTACCTTGATTCAGATGAAAATGGCAAGAGGGTTGATGAGTCAAAGTATAGAGCGGTGATTGGATCTTTATTGTACTTGACTACAAGTAGACCAGATACAATGTTGAGTGTGTGCTTATGTGAAAGATATCAAGCTAATCATAAGGAGTCACACCTCATAGTAGTCAAGAGAATCATCAAATACCTTAAATCAACTCCAAAATTTGGTCTTTGGTATCCCAAAAGTGCATCATTGAATTTAATTGGCTACTCAGATTCTGATTTTGCAGGATGCAAAGTTGATAGGAAAAGCACTAGTGGAACATGCCACTTGTTGGGAAGCTCACTAATCTCATGGCATTGTAAGAAGACGCTAAATACATAGCAGCTGGAAGTTGTTGTGCACAAAGTTTGTGGCTCAAGCAACAACTCCAAGATTTTTGTGTGGAGATGAATGAAATTCCCCTGCTGTGTGACAACACAAGTGCAATACACTTATCAAAGAATCCAGTCATGCATTCAAGGACAAAACACATAGAGATCAGACATCACTTTCTCAGGGATCACATCCAAAAGGGTAACATCAAAATTGAATTTATTGATACTAACAATCAATTGGCTGATATATTTACCAAACCCTTATCTAGAGATATATTCTATGATTTTAGGAACATGCTAGGTATTCTTAATGAATCAAATATATGCTAGCATGCTTATAATGTGCCTGACTACATGAGATACCATTTAAATTAGCTATTAATCACATATGCTTAAAATTCAAAATCCTGATGAAAAATGCTATTCACTTTGCATAATTGTGTGCTTTAATCGATTACTATGCGGTTTATTCAATTATTGGAGGGTCAGAGACAAATTTAGAACCAAAACTCCACTGGAGTAATCGGTTACAGTGCGAATTAATCGATTACTTGTACTTTAGTGCATTACAAAATGGAAATCTCTCTGAAGTAATCTATTACACTATCGAATTAATCGACTACTTATTGTTTAAAATGCAATCCAGAAATAGAAAACATCTGGAGTAATCGATTACACTATCTAATTAATCGATTATCTGTTTTTGAAAGCTATTTCTGAAACATAAACTCTCTGGAGTAATCGATTACCTTATATTTTAATCGATTACTTAATGATTGAGAACTGCTTCTATGTTAAAAATCCAGTGGAATAATCAATTACACTATCGTATTAATCAATTATGCTTTGTTCAGAAACAAACTTAGCCTTGAAATAATCGATTACCACATTAATGTAATTGATTATCTATGGCTTTTCTGTAAAAAAATTGCACAATTTTCAAAAATCTAAACTGACATATCTTATCTTAAATTCAAAATTAAAATTTGTGTCAGTATCATTAAAATCTCTTGAAACACAAAATAAGCTGTTACAAGGAATTTGAAATTCAAATTAACCCTTCAAAGAACTCTATAAATATAGATTATAAAAGGTGAATCACTTCACACCTAAAAATCTGTTCTTCCTTAAAGTAAGCTGAGCTAATCCTTGTGCTATGTTTCTCTCTCCCTTAAGGCAAACCTCTACCCATTTCATTCTTCAACCAAATCTCATCATGTTTAACAAAAATGCCACAAAAAGAACCAAAACAAGCAAGAGAAAAGCTGGAGAATCTTCTAATGCAGCTGTAAATAGGCTCAATAACTGGTTTAACACTGAAACTGAAAGACAACTATATGCAGTTCAATGCTACTAAGCTAGTCATGCCACCTAAGTACTTAGAGTTTGACTGGTTTATAAATGATGGATTTCAATTCCCTACTATGCTGGAGGCTCAAGGATTGAAAAAATTCCTTGAATTAAAGGGTACATTCTACCCTAAGTTGGTGAAAGTGTTCTACACTCGTGCCAAAGCTAGCATGGATGGGGTTCTCCTTTCCCAAGTGAATGGAGTTCCTATGGTGATTGATGAAGATGTTTGGAATGCTGTGGCTAGGATCTCCTCTAAAGGAGTGAGAAGGTTTGATGAAGAGATTGGAGGATATAACAAGATTGGCACATACAAAGGTGTGTTGTTGGATCCTCAAGTTAGATTGAAGACAAGATTGGGTGTTGGAAATATGGCAGGGGAGGCCACATTGTTGCACTATATCATCACTTATGTCCTCATCCCTAGGTTCACTAATCATGCACAAATCACAGATGATGATTTGCAATTGGTGCATGGCATGAAGACTACAACTTAGATTAACTGGGTTCTTGTCATTGTGGAGACTATGCTGAAGTCTGCAAGGTTAATCAGATATCAATTTCCATATGCTATTTAATCTCAAGGTTTATATACCATTTTGGGATTGATATCTCTAATGAGATTGTGGACAACACCATAAACATCACCAACCTCACCACTGAAAAGCACCTCAACAAGCTAGAAATGATGAAGACCCCAAATGGGTGGTTGATAGCTGAAGAACAAGCTCCACAAGAGGGAACTGATGAAGGTGAAAGAGCTGAAGAGGAAGAGGATGCTGAAGCTGGTCCTACTCAATAGCAGTTGACACCTTTTGAATCCCTAATGATTCAAAAGATGGATGTTATACTGGCTCTGCATCATGAGCATAGAGCTGAAACAAATTCCTCTTTGGAAGAAATTACTTCTAGGCTAGAGAACATAGAGACTAGGATGGCTCTCAAAGATTTTGACAATCTCTAGTTTAATTGATGTAATTTCCTGCTTGTGGCCGTGGTGTTTCTGCTTTCTTATTTTCAGTTGTTATTTTTGTTGCTATCTCATGTTTATGTTTTCTTGTACTGCACTTAATGATTAATGAATAATTTTTTTTTCTTCCTTGCTTATCTTGTTCTCACTGGTATATTTTGTCTTTGATAAGCCAAAAGAGGGAGAAAAATGAACATAAATGAACATTGAGAAACATATATATGATGTGCAAGTGCAATTAAATCCTTATCTGATTTACTCTGAATTCTTAACTCTGAAATGTTTATTGCTCTTATCTGGACTAAATATCAAATTACCTAAGATAGGGGAGCAATATAATGAATATACAATGTTTATGCAAAGTATACTTGACACTTGTTCTTGGTAAAAAGCTGAACTGATTTCAGATATCAAGTATAAAGCTCCTAGCATTCATCCCTTAAAAGCACATGAAGGATAAGTATGTTCAATTGAAGTTTGCCATAATCAAAGCCAAAAAGGGGAAGATTGTTAGACACAGGAGGAGCTTGAAGAGGATCAAGATGAGGAGACTCTTTGACTTAGACGAGTTTTAACTTTTTACATGCCATTCAATTCAAAGCATATGTAATTTGTTAGTTGTTTAAGAGTTTCTTTCTATGGTCCATTGCATTCCATAAACATCATTCATTGGCTTGCATTCATGGTTTTATAAAAGCACGTCTTGAGAAAAAGCTTTAAGTTTTTGTGATTGCATAAAAGCCAAGTGCTCATGGTTTAAGTGTTTGGAAACTCAATTTTGCACTGCCTTAATCAATTACTACAATTTGGTAATGAAAACAAAATGAACACACTTCAAATAAACCAAGGGGGGGTGATTTCGTTTAAAACAAATATTTAAAATTTTCTCTAAAACAATTTACGAAATTAAAACTTGGATCGTATCACTCAATCACATTTTGTAAAACCATAACTTTTCTTTCAATCAAGATCCACCTTGTTATGCATGTAATAACAAAAATACTTTCTTTGTTAACAATATTTTGATTACCCAAATACAAGCAATGAAAGATACACAAAATTATTAAAAACTTAGCAATTTATACTGGTTCACCTCACTAACATGGAGGCTACATCCAGTGTCTTCCAACCAACACTTGGTCAGAGTTTTCACTAAATCAAAATATTCTTTTACAAGCAATTTACAAGTGATTATCTTTACCAACCCTAGATAAAGAATCTGAATTCTAAAACCCTATTAGAAAACAAATCACAAAGATCCTAAGAATCGTACTCAGATCTTTATCCCTAGAGAACATTACTCTAGAAAGCTTGAAAGAACTTATTTGATTTTTCACATTAGAATTTTAATACATAGAAATTCTAAAGAAAGATTTAAGAGAGACACAACCTGTGATTCTTCATGAATGAATGAATGAAATTACCAATCAATCCAGGTTGTATTAAAGTCAATGCTCAAAATCAAAACTCTTGAAAAACTCTTTTTCATTTCTAAAAATCAGAAATCTTGATCTCACACAAGATGTGTTTCTCACTCAGTAAATCAGTATCTTGGACTCTTAGAAAGCTTTTGAAACCTTTGGGTAAGTCACACTATTTTCCAGAGTAATTCGTTCAATGTCTATTTATAAAGAGCAGACCCATAAAGCTTTAAATAAAAACTAATTTAACAGAATATAATCGATTAAAACGATAGAGTAATCGATTATTTTACCATATGTAATCGATTAAAATACCAGATAATCGATTAATATGTTCTTGAGCTTTCTAGAAAATCCTTTCATGAACAAGATAATTGATTAATACGTGATGTAATCGATTAAAGCAGTCATCATGTATGTGAAATAAGTTGCGATAATCGATTACATAAGACTGGTAATCGATTAATACAGTAAAGCTCAAAATATGAAATAAGCCTGTGTAATCGATTACTGATTGTGGTAATCGATTAAACCAGTAATGCATATAGACTAAATAACTAAGATAATCGATTACATAACATGGTAATCGATTAAAGCAGTGATGCATGATTTTCATATTGTACTATGTAATCGATTACAAAAAGCCTTTAATCGATTAATATGTTCTTCATGGCTTTTCCAGATTTAGAACAAATCCTTTAATTGATTAAAAACATTGTGTAATCGATTAAAGCAGTAAGTTTTCATTTTTCCAAAAACATAACCATGAGAACTTAGTTTCTTTTAAAATCATTGAATAGCTTTAATACTTTAATCAAAAACATGTATGCATGAGAATGAGAATGCATACGCAATGCAAGAATCACAAGGCAATGTACTTAAACCACTTAGAAAAATTAAAAATGCCTTCAAATTGATTGGGCATGTAAAAAGATAAAACATCAAGCCAATCACTTCAGCCTTGCTTTAATCTACTTGCAGCTCCCCCTATATCCAACAAACTCCCCCTTTTTAGCTTTGAACATGCCAAATATCAATTGTCCATTTGTTTAGCTTTTAATTTCTTTTGAGGGATGGATGATAGGAGACTCATACTTGATAATCCTGAAATTTAAATCAGCTTTTAGCAAGAATAAGTGTTAAGTATGATGCTTGCATTTTCCTTAATCAATTGCATTATCATTAATCAATTTCTTTAATTTTTTCTCCCCCTCACTTAAGCATTTTTCCAATAAAAGAAAAAACAGAGTAGAGCAAGGCACACAAGCAGAATTATTTCTCCCCATTAAAAATAGAGTTATTTCTCCTCCTACAATTATTACAATTTTTTCTCCCCCTATTTGGCTTTTCAAAGACAAAAATAATGTTCATAGTATAAACAAGGAGAATACTAAAAAGAGAGAACTAAACTTGTATTAATGGAAATAGAACATGCAATACATTAAACAATTGAAATTTAAAACTAGAAAAACATTAACCAAAGCATAACAAAATCAGAAACTTGGAAAGAAAACATAAGCAACCTAAACTACTTTATCAAAGTCATCAAGAACAAGCCTAGCCTCTATGTTTTCAAGTCTAGATTTCATCTCTTCCAAGGATGAATTAGTCTCAACCCTGTGCTCATGGTGTAGAGACAATAAAGCATCCATCTTTTGAATCATGAGGGATTCAAAAGGGTTGTAAGATAGTTGAGCAGAGCCTTCAGCCTTTTCTTCTTCATCACCTTCTTCTTCAGCACCAGTAGGAAGAATTTGTTGTCCAACCATTCGCCATCCATAGGGAGTCTTAAGCATCCCAAGCTTGTTATGATGCTTCTCTTTGATGAGACTATTGCTGGAGTTAGTGTTGTTAACAACCTCATTAAAGACATCTATTTTGAAGTAATTAATGATTCTAGATACTAGAACAACATATGGGAATGGATAATTAACCAATCTCTTAGCTTTCAGCATAGTTTCCTCAATGATGAGGATCCAGTTCATTTGAATGGAGTTCTTTATTCCATACACAAGTTGTATGTCATCATCTATGGCTTGGGCATGATTTGTGGACCTAGGTGTCAAGATGTAGGTGATTATGTAATGAAGAAGTCTATCTTCATGAGTCATAGGACCATTGCTAAGCCTTAGCTTCAGCCTCATTTAAGGGTCAAGAAGCATCCCTCTATAGGTCTCCACCCTATTGTAGCCCTCAGCCTCCTCCTCAAATTTCCTTTCACCTTCAAAGGAAATACCAGCCACTTCTTGCCAAGCTTCAGGAGTGATTTCCATGGCAACCCCATTCACTTGAGATAGGATAGTCCTATCCATATTTGCTTTAGCACAGGTGTAAAACACCTTTACTAATTCAGGGTAAAAAACACCCTTCAACTAAACAAATTTCTTCGATTCCTGGGCTTTAATCATAGCATGGAATTGAATCATAGCAGGGAATTGAAAACCTTCCATAGTAAACCATGCAAGGTCAAGACGTTTGGGTGGGCAGATGAGTTTTGTGGCATTAAACTGTAGATAATTCATTTTCTCATGCTCACTAGGAAACCAATGATCTAATCTACTCACAGCAGGGTTAAAGGATTCAATACTCTTTCTCTTAGAGGTTTTTGATCTCTTAGGGGCATACATAATGAATTTAGGAGTAGAAACTAACTGGACAGGGTTTCTAGACTCAGAAGAAGAGAAAAGCACAACTAGGTGTAAGGTAGAAGAAGAGAATTGTGTGATTGCTTTCATCCACTAAGGCTGTATTTATAGAAATTTTGGGCTCCAAAATTTGAAATTTAAGAGTGTAACTGTAGATTCGAATTTACCCACTAACATAAAAGCTCAGAAGTTTCAAATTTTGAATTTGGTGGTAGTTAAGCAGTTTAAATTTCCAAGAAATCTTGCAGATTTTGTAGTAACGCCATGAATAATCGATTAATTCATTAGCAAATATAGTTTCTGCAAAGGGCTATAATCGATTAACTCAAAGTATAATCGATTAAACCAGTAAATGTTTTAGTTCAAGAAGACAAAGTGTAATCGATTACGAGACTATGTAATCAATTAATCCAGTGAAGTTTGAAGTTTCTAAAAGATTTTTCTTCATGTGTAATCAATTACCACCTTGTTGTAATCGATTATTCCAGTGAAACTTATTTTCTAAAGTCATTTTAAACAAAGAATAATCGATTATACTCACACGGTAATTGATTAAATAAGCTCAATTTTGTTTCTAAAAAGCATTTAAAGAAGAAATAATCGATTATTACGAGGCTTAATCGATTATTACAGTGAATATATTAGATTCAACAGTAATTATGCAGCAATTTTGAATTTACATTATTTGAGATGAAAAGCCAATTAATCATGTAGAAGAGCACATAAACAACATGCTAGCATACACTCGATTCATCAAGAATTCCAAGCATGTTTCTAAGTGTAAAAAGAATCAATCTCTAGCCAAAGGTTTTGTGAAAATATCAGCTAATTGATTGTTAGTTTCAACAAACTCAATTTTTATGTTACCCTTTTAGATATGATCTCTAATAAAGTGATGTCTTATCTCAATGTATTTGGTCCTTGAGTGCATAATGGGATTTTTGGATATGTTGATGGCACTAATGGTATCACACAGCAAGGGTATCTTTTGTATCTCAACACCAAAGTCTTGAAGTTGTTTCTTCAACTAAAGACTTTGTGCACAGCAGCTTCCAACAGAAATGTATTCAGCTTCAGCAATAGATAAGGCAACACATGATTACTTCTTGCAGTTCCAAGAAATCAAAGAGCTTCCCAACAAGTGGCATGTATCACTAGTACTCTTCCTATCCAATTTGCACCCTGCAAAATCAAAATCAGAATATCCAATCAAGCTGATAGATGTACCTTTTGGATACCAAAGTCCTACTCTTGGTGTAGACTTGAGATATTTGAGGATTCTTTTGACTGCAGATAGATAAGACTCTTTGGGATTTTCTTGGTATCTACCACACAAGCATACACTTAATATAATGTCAGGTCTACTTGCAGTTAAGTATAACAAAGATCCAATCATTCCCCTATATTTGGACTCATCAACACTTTTTCCTCTGTCATCTGAATCAAGATAGGTAGATGTTGCCATTGCTGTTGCAGCATCCTTGCTCTTTTCCATTTCAAACTTCTTGATCATTTCTAGACAATACTTGGCTTGACTAAGGAAAGTTCCATTCTTCAATTGCTTGAATTTTAGTCCTAGAAAGAATGAGAGCTCCCCCATCATTGACATCTCAAACACACTCTGCATTGAGACAGAAAATTCTTTGCACATAGATTGATTAGTTGAACCAAATATAATGTCATCCACATAGATTTGAACCAACAACATATCATTTTCTCTTTTCTTTATGAACAAGGTTTTGTCAACTTGTCCTCTTATGAAAGATTGGTCAAGCAGAAATTTGCTCAATCTCTCATATCGAGACCTTGGTGCTTTTTTCAAACCATATAAAGCTTTTCTTAATTTGAAAACATGGTTAGGATGATTGTAATCAATAAATTCAGGAGGTTGGTCTACATATATTTCTTCCTCATTGTAGCCATTTAAAAATGCACTTTTAACATCCATTAGAAACAATTTAAAGTTCATCAAACATGCATATGCAAGCAACAACCTAATGGCTTCTAATCTAGCAACTGGAGCATAGGTTTCATCATAGTCTATGCCTTCCTATTGGTTGTATCCTTTAGCAACCAATCTAGCCTTGTTCCTTATTATGATGCCACTTTCATCTAGCTTGTTTCGAAAAACCCATTTTGTGCCAATAGGTTTATGAGTAGAGGGTCTAGGAACTAATTCCCAAACTTGGTTTCTTTCGAATTGATTTAATTCATCATGCATAGCTATTAACCAATGTTCATCTAGCAAAGCTTGATCAATGCTTTTTGGTTCAATTTGTGAAACAAAAGCCATGGTACAACAAAGATTTCTTAAAGAGGACCTAATAGAAACTCCCTTGGATACTTCCCCAATTATGTTGTCAAGGGAAAGATCTTTAGTTGTTCTCCAATCCTTGTACTTTTGTAAAGGATTTTATTGTTCCAATTCATCATTTGGTTCTTCTTTTTCTTTCTCATTTAGATCATTAAGTTGCAGTAATTCTTTCTTTGATCCTGCATCAATATCACACTCCAAATCCTCCATGGAGGGGTTAGACTCATCACATATAACATGGATAGATTCTTCAACACACAATGTTCCTTTATTAAAGATCCTATAAGCTTTACTTTGCAAAGAGTAACCAAGAAAAATTGCTTCATCAGCTTTAGAATCAAATTTGCCAAGAGAATCTTTACCATTATTTAACACAAAACACTTGCAGCCAAATGCTCTAAAATGAGATATGTTTGGTTTCCTTCCTTTGTATAGTTCATAAGGGGTTTTCTTCAAAATAGGCCTTATGAGAATCCTATTCAAAGTATAACAAACCGCACTTACAACATCAGCCCATAAGTACTGAGACAAGTTTGTTTCATTTAGAAGTGTTCTTGCACCTTCCTCAAGGGATCTGTTTTTCCTCTCCACAACACCATTTTGTTGGGGTGTTCTTGGAGCTGAAAAATTGTGATTAATTCCAAATTCTTCACAAAACTTTTCAAAGTATTAATTTTGGAATTCTCCACCATGATCGCTTCTAATTGAAACAATATTGCAAGCTTTTTTACTTTGAATTATCTTGGCTAACTTTCTAAATGTTGTGAATGCATCACTCTTAGATCTTATGAATAAAGTCCATGTGTATCTTGAGTAATCATCTACTATGACAAGCCCATAGAAGTTAACCCCCAAGCTCATGGTTCTAGAATGACCAAATAAATCCATATGAAGCAATTCAAGGGGTCTAGAAGTAGAAACAACATTTTTACTTTGAAAAGAATTCTTTGTTTGTTTCCCTCTTTGACAAGCTTCACATATTTTATCCTTCTCAAACATAAGCTTAGGCAAACCTATTACCAAATCCTTTCTTACAAGCTTGTTCATACGATGCATATTTATATGACTAGCTCTTCTATGCCACAACCATGTTTCATCAGTTTTACTTAGAAGGCAGCTAGTGTTATGAATGAATGCATGATCAATGGATAGAACATAAATGTTACCCTTTCTCTTACCAACATGGATAACTTCACCATTTTGACTGTCACAAATCAAACAACAATTGTTATTGAAGGAAGCTTTGAACCCTTTGTCACATAGTTGGCTTATGCTTAGGAGATTATGTTTCAAGCCTTCAACATATAGAACATTTCTAATCCTAGTTTTGAGGCTGTCTCCTATGTTTCCTTCTCCAACTATCTTCCCTTTGTTATTATCACCATAAGTGACAAATCCTCCATCTTTTAGTATGACATTTGTAAACATGGATATGTCACATGTCATGTGTCTAGAGCAGCCACTGTCAAGATACCATAGTGATGATTTTGCTCTTAGACACACCTGCAAAATTCAAATTAAGTAACAAAGAAAGGTACCCAATGTGAGTTGGGTCCATAGGGGTTAGTTGAAATCCTTTTTCTCTTAGGCACCCAAATGCATTCACCATTAGGCACATAGTATCTCCTAGCATAGCACCTAATAGATGTATGACCTTTCTTCATGCAATAATTGCAAGTAATAGATTTTGATGCTTTTTCAAAATGAGTCAAATGATGATACTTGGTTTTTGAAAAGCTCCTTTGATATTTCTAGTTTGGTGGTACAAACTTTGTTTTTCCAAAAGATTTTGATCCATGTTTGTAACCCAAACCAGAAGTATCTCCAGCATACTTTTGAACACTAAGCATTTGATTCAAACTACATTTTCCTCTATAAAGTCTTTTCAAAAGATCAACCAAGTAAGAATTTTCAAAAAGTAAAAGCATGTACTTTTCACCTTGACTCTTTTTGTAATCATCAAATTCTTTTTGTAAAATATTGCATTTATTGACATTTGAAATTGATAAGGCACATACACATCCATTAGCATTGTAACTTGAAATAAGTTTTTCATTAGCTTCTTTCAAATTACAAAGTTCAGATTGCAATTCAGCAATTTTGGTAACGTGCCATTTGAGATTACCTTTTAGCCTATTATTGGTTTGTGCAAGCTTTTGAGCCTCTTCAGGCATCTTATGGAAAGCATCAACAATATTATCATATTCAGAATTTACCTCAGATTCAGCGCTTGAGAAATCTTCATCATCACTTAATGTGAATGTGAAACAAACATTTGCTTCTTCATTTTCACTTGTTGATTTAGAGGTTGTTGAATCATTGTCTTCCCATGCTATATATGCTTACTTTGACTTCCCTTCTTTCTTTGCCTTCCTCTCTCCTTGTTGCTTCTTTAAAAATATTGGACATTCAGATTTAGTGTGTCTAGGCTTTCCACATTCAAAGCAAGTGAAGTTGGTAGAGGTGTTCTTGTTGTTGATGTTGTCATTTTTCTTGCTGAACTTAGTGAACTTTCTATTCTTGTTTCTTCTCATGAATTTGCTGAAATTTTTGACAATAAGATTCATGTTGTCATCTTCATCTTCTTCACTTGAGTCATCTTCCTTTTCCACTTTAGAGGATGCAGCTTTCAAGGCTATACTTTAATGTTTCTTATCTGCATCTTCTGCATTGGTTAGTTGTGACATTTCAAGTTCATACTCAAGAAGCTTACCAAAAAGTGCAACCATAGACATCTTGTACAAATCTTTGGATTCCTTGATTGCTATAACTTTTGGTTGTCATGGTCTTGTTAAACACTTTAGTATCTTGATATTTAATTCTTCAGAATCAAAAGTCTTTCCAAGACCAAGAAGATGGTTGACAATGTGAGTAAACCTTGTTTGCAGCTGAGATATGTTTTCAATATTACTCATTTTGAACATCTCATATTCATGAATCAAGGCATGCTTCCTTGATCTCCTTACTTCATCTGTTCCTTCATGAGTTACCTCCAACATCTTCAACATTTCTTTTGCGCTTCTGCATCTCATAGTTCTAAAGAATTCATCAGAAGAAAGAGCAAATGTAATCATGTTTTTAGCTTTAAAATCATATTGCACAACTCTTTTTTCAGCATCTGTCATTTCATCCCATTCTTTGGGAATCAAATTACTATCAACTATTTCCATTGGAACCAAAGGACCTTTTTCAACAGCATTCCATGCATCAGGATCATTGGATTGAATAAAGATCTACATGCGATTTTTCCAAAAACTAAAATACTCTTCCTCAAACATCGGAGGTCAATTGAGAGAAGTTCCCTCTCTAAAAGTTATTTGAGTAGTATTCATTTTCTTTTTGAAAGAAAGTGATCTTGAATAACTTTGAAGAACCAACTCTTGATACCAATTGAAAACACAATGAACACACTTCAAATTAACCAAGAGGAGGGGTGAATTGGTTTAAAATAGATATTTAAGATTTTCTCTAAAACAATTTGCGGAATTAAAACTTGGATCGTATCACATAAACCTTTTGTAAAACCAGAACTTTTCTTTCAATCAAGATCCACCTTGTTATGCATGTAATGATAGAATCTTTGTCTTGTTGATTATATCTTGATTACCCAAACACAAGCAATGAGAGATATACATAATTTGAATAAGAGACATAGTAATTTATACTAGTTCACCTCACAAACTTGGAGGCTACATCCAGTGTCATCCAACCAACACTAGGTTAGAGTTTTCACTAAATCAAAATATCCTTTACAAGCAATTTACAAGTGATTATCTTTATCAACACTAGATAAAGAATCTGAATTCTAAAACCCTATTAGAATACAAATCACAAAGATCCTGAGAACCCACTCAGATCTTTCACCTAGAGAACCCTACTCTAGAAAGCTTGAAAGAATCAAATTGATTTATCACGACACAACAAAAATATTAGAACATCTAAAATGAAAGATTCAAGATAAACACAACCTGTGATCCTTCATGTATGAATGAATGAAATGAATTGAGATTACCAAACAATACAGGTTGTAAAAAATCAAATGCTCAGAATCTCTATCTTGAAAAACTTCCTTTCTTTAACACATCTTCACAAAAACTCAGAAATCTTGATCTTTACAAAATGTGTTTTTCACTTAGAAATCAGTCTCTTGAACTCTTAGAAAGCTTTTGTGTCTTTTGGGTAAGTCACTCACATTTTTTAAATGATTAGTTCAATCTCTATTTATAGAAAACAGACTCACCGAGCTTTATATAAAACTGATTTAACTGACAATAATCGATTAATCTGTTGGTGTAATCGATTATTTTTCCATATGTAATCGATTATAATAACTAAATAATCAATTAAGTTGTTCCTCAACTTTCTGGAAAATGTTTATGACCAGAATAATCGATTAAAGCAGTCTATATGTATTTGAAACAATGCATAATAATTGATTACGTAATACTGGTAATCAATTAAACCAGGAAAGCTCAAAATATGAGATAGCCTGTGTGATGAGTCACTTTTTACCTATATTTCCTCATCTTTCTGTACTCATTTTAATCCTTAATTTAGCTTTAATCGTTTATATTCCGCACTATTTCTTAATTGGACCGTTAATTCATATTTTACCGAATTTGGATTTTCTGAGCTTAATTAATCCAATTTTTATTTTCAGGGCAAATTAATAATTGAGTGAGCTTGGAATTAATTCGTGGACTTGAAGATTAATTTTCTGCAGCAGCATTTTATTTTCGCGTTATTTTCGCTTTATTTCGCTTAAGTGTATTTTTGGGCCAGAACTATTAAAAAGGCCCATTTTCGTTTTTAGGTTTAGTGACTCTATAAATAGGGCCAGTCACCAAACAGAAGACGCTTTCTCTCTTCTCTTTTATTTTCGTTTTTGGTGCTCTGCTAGGGTTTAGGTTTTTTAGCTTCTGTTGAGTTCGTTGTTCAGACTACGTTCCGCGCAATTAAATTCCAGTTTCTGTTTTCGTTTGCTGTTGGTAAATTCGTTTCTGTTTTTCTTTGTTATTTTCGTTTCTGCTCTCTGTTTTCAATTTCATTTCTGTTGATAATTCCCAAATTCATTTCTGCATTTTCGTTCCAGTTCGTTTTCTGCTCTGTTTTTAATTTCGAATTCCAGTTTCGTATTTCGTTTCTGTTTCTTGAATTTCGTTTCTGTTTGGGTTTCAATTTCGTTTTGCATTCTAAATTTCGTTTCTATTTTTAGGTTTTGAATTCGTTTCTGCATTTTAGGGTTTAATTTCGTTTCTGTATTTTAATTTTGTTCTAATGTTGTGCTGCTGTTTAGATTCGTGTTCTGTTCTTAATTTAGGATTAATGGAAGGCTAAACCCTAGGTTAGGTTCTGGACAGATTGCCATTAATGGAGGTTCTCTGTGCTTGAATATCGATTCTGTTTGGTTCGTATTTGTTGGGCTTTTGTTATGGATTTTCGAATTGGAATCATGCTTAGTGATTTTGAGTTGATTAATTCATTAATTTCGGGTTGCTTAATCCTGGAAAATTAGGTCCAACAGATTTCACATTTGCTTAATTTGTGTAGGGAAGTTTCGGGTTAATCTTCGCTTAGTAGATTAATCTGGACTGACCAAGGATTAAGCAGGATAGATTATATTTTGTGAACCAAGGAAATTAAATTTCGCAATCTGTTCCAGACCCTAACTGTTTTAATCTCTGCATTTTAGTAATTCGGTTTTAATTTCTATATAATTTGAATCTGTTCAAAAACACCCCCTCAAAAACAGTTTTTAATACCTGAACACAATAATCCGATCCTTGTGAGACGATCTAGGTCACTTCCTAGTACTGCATTTAATTGCATTAATTTGGTTGAATACGGCTTCGATCACTGTGTAATCGATTACAAAGAATGGTAATCAATTATACAGTCATGCATGATTTTCATATTGCACTATGTAATCGATTACAAGAAACCTGTAATCAATTAAACTGTTCTTCAAGGCTTTTCCAGGTTTAAAACAAAGACATTTAATCGATTAAAATACTTTGTAATCGATTAAAATAGTAAGTTTTCATTTTTCCAAAAACTTAGCCATGAGAACTTGAATTCTTGTAAAATCATTTGAGCAGCTTTAGATCATTAATCAATAACATGTGTGCATGAGGATGAGAATGCAAATGCAATGAAAGATCACAAGGTTATGCACTTGAGCCACTTAGACAAATTACAAATGCCTTCAAACTTGATTGGGCATGTAAAAAGAAAAAAAGAACTCCAAGCCATCCTTGCTTCAATCTTCTTGCAACTTCCTTTAAATCCAACATTTATTACTTAACAAATGAAGGTTTTTGTAATTGTTTTCTTGAGCTGAGTGGTTTGATTGATTGAAGCATTCTTGGTTTATTTGTGATAAGATCTTATTACTCTGATTCTTTTAGATTTTTAAAAGGCCAAGTATTAACCAATTCACCCCCCCATCTTGGTTATTGTGTGTTCATTGTGTTTTCACCCTTTCCCTTCCCCTCATTTTCCTTTACCCCTATAGACAACAAAAACCACTCACAACAATGAAATGCAATAAATCACACTCAAAGGGGGTTGAATAGTGTGTTAGATAAATTTATGATACTTTTGGAATTGAAAAGGATAATATATATGAAAAGAGTTTTAGTCATGCTGTACAGTAACAAGAGCTATTGTCCAGTGATTAATAAACCAATGATTTGAGAACAATTTAATATATATAAAACTTGTGTGAAAGTTGTGTCGATGTTAGGCTTTATATAATATTCAAACAAGCTTAAATAGAGTATTAAAACCACTTGATTTATGTTGGTTCACTCAACTTGAGTTACGTCCAATTCTCTTTTACAAAACAGTAAAGGGTTCCACTAATCAATGATTGATTACAACAAATATTCTGACCTACTACTCCTAGCTTTAGAAGTATTCTCTAGGCCATTACTGACATAACCCTTAGGCTCCCTTGATCTAAGAACACCAAGTATTATTTTGTCACTAAGCTACTCCTAGCTTTCACAAGAAAACAGTTTGAAGAACCACAGATTCTAACACTCAAAGAGTGCGTTTATAGTAAAGTAATACTAAGTATAAGAACTTTGATAAGCAAAGTATAAACTCTATGAGTACCGTGTTTCACTCAGTAGTATTTCTCTTGATTATTTCTCATTTTTCCTTAAATGTATAAATGTTGTTCGTCAACCTTGGGCATTGCTTGGATGCGCCTTTTAAAAGAGAATGATGATTAAACCACTGCGGAATCTTGTCCATTTAATTTTTGGTCGTTGTTGCTTTGATTCTTTTGGTGCCAACTGGGAACAAATGGACTTGGTGTAGTTTATAGCAAGTGTGATATGTTCGATTGCAGATCAATTATTTCTAAATTTTTCCTTCAGATTTTGATTTCAAATGTTAATGACTTATAAAAGGAAAGATAATATAATGACACATAATATTCTTTGTATAGATGGATATTTATACAAAATGTAATAAATGGGTCATACTCAGGTAATATATTGGATTCGTTTACATAGAGAACAAATGGACACCCAATATGATTTAATATAGAGCATATTCCATTAAAGGATAGTGGATGATGACAGTGACCATTTAGGATTATAGAAGTCCTACCATATTGGCTTCAATGATGCATCTTATCCACTTACAAATAAATTATTAGTTATCATAAATTTATGTCTTTCTTTTCATCAAAACTAAGGGATGAGTGGATGGTCCTGTCCAGTGATGGATCGTCCCGTTCTAACAAACAGCACAACCACCCAAAACAACAAAACATCATAAACACTCAAATTTGTTTTGGATCTGGGCTGGGTAGGGGTTATGAGGGAGGGAGGTGGTGCGTGTTCTGATCTAGGGTGAGGGAAAGGGCTTTGGATCTAAAGGGAAGGGAAGGGGGTGTGGGGATTTGGTAAATGGGAAAAAGAAGAATTCTCAAGGTTGGTAGTGCTGATGACTACCAAGACATGAATGCTTGGTTTGGATCGTTTCCAGATTGCAAACTTCAAGACTCCATGAATTATGGTTTGAAACTCAAATAGAAAAATGGAGAAGATTAAGGAATGATTACGAATGATGCCACGATCCACAAACGGAACGATAAGTCAGAGAATGATCCGCCACAAAGGAAAGCTTCCTTGATAAGAATCGATTTGGTTTTAATCAAGAACCAACAAGAGGCTAAGCTCTCAATCCAAGAAAATGCTTAATTTCTATTAATCAAAGTTAACCAAAAATAGCAAAGTATGAGTATTTATATGGCTAGGCCTCTAATAAACACCTAAAAACGTAAGTTTAGGCCTATTTGCGGAAATATCAAAGCCCATTACAAAAATAACAAAAATATATAGAAGCACTATGATTCTGACCAAAATAATTGATTAATACTACCTGTAATCGATTAAAATAGTGTGATCCAGCGTTGTGTAATCGATTACAGAAGGATGGTAATCGATTAAAACAATGTTTTCCAGCATTGTGTAATAGATTACATGAAGCTGGTAATCGATTAAAGCAATGTGTTCTAGCTTGTGTAATCGATTACAACAGTGTGTTTGAGCCAATAATCTCCAAGGTGCTCCAATTTACACTATTAGAAAAATAGCATTCAACATCGGTTATTTTTTACCTTCGACATTGGTTTTGAATCGATGTTGAATCAGACGACGTTGAAAATGTGGAAGTTAACATTGGTTTTCAAAATCGATGTTAACGAAATTGTACCACATTGGTTTTTAGTAAAAACCGATGTGGATATGTAACAAATAAAACGTAAATAATAAAAGATTCACTACAACATCGGTTTTCTTATGAAAACTGATGTTGTTATACATATAGGGACATCGGTTTTCATAAGAAAACCGATGTTAACTTACAATAGAAGGATATCAACATCGGTTTTCATTGAAAATCGATGTTGTATTGTATGTTAACATCAGTTTTCTTATGAAAATCGATGTTGTTTTTTTAATATTTTTTTGTGTTTTTAGTTAATGCAGTTCTTCAACCTCTAAATGAAATACCAGACCCATACCAGCCAGCCAATTTCAGAATACAAATCAATAAAATAAAATTTGAATAACAAATAAAATTGAATAGTGTCAATGTACATAAAAATGATTTCCTAACCTAATGTTTATACAATTGTTTAAAAATCCCGTAACCACCTAACCTAATATTTGATCTCTAACTCTAAGATAAAATTTAGCCCATTCAATCCTAATAGCCTTCAATGTCTAGGCTTCCAGTGGTCTTTCATCAGTGAAATACTGCATGACATAATAAAACATAATTTAAAAAGTATAAAACAAAAACAAGTCAAAAAAATAAAATTAGTTTTAAATTAGACAATTACCATGTCCCAGTTCTCCCTGAAGCCTCCTTGGACTATCGTCGACATCCAATGCATGACATAATAGCCACACTCAGTGCTTCCTCTTTTCTTATTACACTAAATTCAATAACATGGTCAAAGTTAAATGGAAAATTAGTGTAAATAGTAATAAATATTATTTTTAATACATGAACCATGATTTATTAAAAGACTTACTTTAAGCGCAATCCATTTAGTAGTAGCCTTTGATTTATTTCCTTCAGTGTCATGGACTGCCTTCAAAGCACTGCTTAAGAGAAACATGCATGCATATTGTACAATTAACATATTCATGTGTTAGAAATAATAACAGAAATGTGTTACAAATTACAACCTACCTGTTAATAATTCCTTTCAGGTAGTTATCAGGCCTATTGTGCAACGAACAGAACCACACGACAACATTGGCCTTAGGACATATGACGACCAGTTGCCAATGTGAACTGCGTTGGAGAAAAATAAGTTATTATACTGCATACATTAATTAAATTGTTTTGTACATTTTTACTTACCCATTGAAGTATGCTGCAAGGTAGACATGTTTATGTGAACTCTGCATCCATTTCTTGAGATAGTCCTCAGATTCAAATTGAGATTGGTCAGATCTCTGTATGGACTGTGGCTCGATGAATCCATACACATCGGGATGATCCGATTCTAGGCATAACCTATTCATATGCCTATTGTTTTGTAAATAAAGTCAATTATGCATGAACATAAAACAATTAGTTATGTAACGTTAGGTACCGGAGAGTGACTTACACAATCCACAGTTGTATAACGGAGATGTTTAGACATTGACCACCTGCTTGATGTACAATGGGAAGTTGTCATTATACACCCTGAACATCGATGGGTCCCATGGCACCTGCAGGGGTCTGAAGAAAAGATCCAGGATGGTCAATGCGATCTGGTACAAGGGATCCTCAACATGTTCCAGCTTATTTACAGGTTTTGCCGGTCCATGAGGTCCCTGTTTATCCTACACAGTTAACAAACATAAGTCAACCATCATATTAACTTTATATGAGACAAATCATTGTTAAATGAGAAGAAAGAAGGCAAAATGAAATACCTTATTCAAAATAAGTTGTACAAGATGTGTCGGCCAAGCAAGGAAAGTGTTAAGGGCCTGCCCAACTAACTGAACCTCGTCAGTGGGTACAGGGGCGCGAGCATCAGCATCTTGAACTTCCTCAACACCCACATTGACCTGATCATTCCCTAGAGGGACGCTGTGCACGGTTGTCGACCCCTCATAAAGTCTTCCAAGAGCAACCAGGCGGGGAGGATTGTCATCGACATACAACCCACACCTATCAGATGCACCGGTGTCTGGGTCATTATCAGAGGGATCGACACAGCTTTCCTTGGTGCTTACATGAGCACCAAGGAAACATGGCTGAACATCTGCAGGCGGCATGGCACCCTGAGACTGCATTTGAGACTGTAGCTGGCTGAAGGACATCATCAGCTGCTGGGTAACTTGTTCAGTGATGGACTACGTAAGTCTATCAGTGATGGACTGCTCCAGCTATTCCCTGATGTTTTCTTTCAATTGATCTAAGTCCTAAGGCGCCATTGATGACTTTGACTTGCGAGAGGTTGATGGTGTCGGTCCGAAGTACTATGTGATGGTCACACCGGCTCCAGTAGCACGGACACGGCCAGGGTGCTCTGGTCGTCCAATGGCAGTAGTCAGGACATCCTGACATCCACTGGGGACAAAGCTACCCTGTGTGGATTGTTCATCCGGGGAATCCTGCAATGAATATAAGTAAAATATTAGTTTTGTATTTTGTGAGGCAAAAAATCATTAAAGGTGTATGAGAGAAGGGAGGTTTGACTTACAATCCTCTCTCCAATCTCACCTGCCGCCTCAGAAGTCATTTGCCCTGTTTTTTTTGTGCGAGCTAGCTTCCACTTCACATGTCATCGCACAGAGGACAGAGGATGAATGATGGTCTCCGTGCTGTCATCACGGTTGCTTCCTCTAATTGTTTCTTTTGTTTTTCTTCTATCAATCTCTTCTCTAACAACTCATAACCCTCGCGAGACAACACGTGAGGGGCAGTGTTCAGCTTCTGGATGGCCTGGGCCTTCTTTCTAACATCCTGTAAGAATTACACATATAGGGTTTAAAAAAATGTGCCTGTTTGACTTCAGAATTGTGAAATTGTAAAACAATGTAACTCAACTAACCTCCCAGGAAGCGGCCCTCCGACTCTGATAGAAATGGGTCCACTGTTCCTTACTAATGCTGTATTTTTCGTAGACAACGTCGGCAACGTCGTCCTTGCCTTCTGTCAAGACCCATTTCCTGGTCAAATCTGACTTAAACTGCCTCCAGCGCTCTCCGACTGTCTGCAGAATTTTCTTCTTGGTCTGTTTTACAGTTTTACAGTCACAACAACATTTAAATTGTATAACTACAACCAATGACAGTAGACCTTTAAGTTGTAATACCTGAATGTCCTCCCAAATCAACTCCTTCTGCGCTGCAGGAACTTCCTTCCAATTAAGGATGGTGACATCCACCTTGTCTCTAGCCACGATCCCTAGATACGTCCTCAATTTCTTTGCCTGAGGACCATCAGCCTTCCCAATGGCTGGATCAACATGAACAACTGGTCTGTCAGCACCAGCAGTTATAGTAGCCAGTGACCTCAACCGTGTTGCTTTCCTAGTCTTCTTTGTTGTAGACGATGAAGGTCCTGACTCAAGAGGAGGTGCTGACTCAGGATGAGCCGATGCTAACTCAGGAGGAGGATGCGCTGACTCAGCACGAGGAAGGGAGCTCGGTGGTGTAGTCATGATCCTGTTAAAAACAAAAACACAGATTAGTAAAGTTAAGCGACAAGTTAGGTTACATATGAAATTGTAAAAGTTGAACAAATTTAACATAAAAAAAATTACATTAAGTGATGTTAATTAATTCTCCTTCATCATGATCATTATGATTTGCATGAACGTCGTCAACTTCGTCTTCTCTGTTGATGTTAGGTATTTGAGTCGAGAATTGAGTGACACCAGTATCAACGGTTGAGTCATCATCGTCAAGATTAATACCAATGGTTTTTCCATGTAGTACCACTGACCACCTTTCATCACACAGATCTTGAACATAAAACACCTGTTTAGCTTGTTCTACCATGATGAAAGGTTCATCTTGATAAGCTAGCTTGTTAAGATCTACCAAAGTAAATCCCAAGTCCTCGGTTCACACACTGCTAATGATATCAACCCACTTGCACTTGAAAACACACATAGTGAAGGTAACATAATTAAGCTCCCAGATGTCATTAATGACTCCAAAGTAAGGCATGCATGCCAAACGTGGCTTGTGGTCATGCACAGTAGAGAAGTGTTGTGACTCAGCCCTTAGGCTAACCCCACTATTTTGCATTGTGCTCTTCTCATCTTGTTGTTTGGTGTAGAAGGAGTACTTGTTGATCTCATACCCTTGCCAACTTCTAACATTTTTTTTTTGCCCATTTGCTAACTTCCTCATTGTTTCAGATGCAGATTAATCATTAAATATTGTATCTTTAAACCAATTCAAGAAATTCTTGTTATGCTATTTCAACAGCCTATTCTTCGTCATTCTTGGATTACTTTCCTTGAGTAATGCTTCATGACGAACCATGTATGGTAGGACTTCATTACTATTATTTAGGACATACAAATGAGCTTGTTGCAATTCCTGCAAAGCAGGCCTTATAACATGCAGCCCTCGTGTACCCTTTTCTGTCACTCTGTCGTCATGTCGCGACTCGGGAAGACCAACAGGTTTTACTTTTTCAAGGTACTCTGAACAAAATTCTACAGCTTCTTCTGCAATGTACCTTTCAACTATGGATGCTTCAGGATGGTGTAGATTTTTTGTATACCCTTTCAAGAACTTCATGTATTGCTTGATCAGGTACATCCACCGTAAATAAACGGGACCACACAATTTAATTTCCCTCACTAGATGAACAAGTAAGTGAACCATTATCTTGAAAAATGAAGGAGGAAAATATATCTCCAACTGACACAAGATAATTGCCGCCTCTTCTTCCAAGTCATCTAACTTTACAAGGTCCACGACTTTGTACAAATGGCATTGAAGAAAAAGCACAAGCGACTTATAGCATGCCTCACTTTGTTAGGCAAAATGTCTCAAATCGCCACGGCTAACAGTTGTTGCATCAACACGTGGCAATCGTGAGACTTTAAGCCAACTAGTTTCAGATCTTTCATTTGTACAAGGCTCTTAATATTTGAAGAGTATTCTTGTGGCACTTTCACTCGGCGCAAACACTGACAGAAACTTATCTTCTCCTTTCTTGACAAAGTGTGACATGCTGGAAGCAAGTAAATTTTCTTACCATTGGACCTAGGATGTAACTGCTCACGTATATTCATCTCTGCAAGATCTTGACAAGTGTTCAAACTATCCTTTGTCTTACCTTGAATGTTAAGCAACGTGCCGATGACACTGTCACACATTGTTCTCCACATGCATAACATTGATACAATGTCTAACATCTAGATCAGACAAGTATGGAAGATCAAACAGTATCGACCTCTTCTTCCATATGCAAGTATTACCTTTGATCTTCTTTTGCGTCTTTCCAAATACAGTATGGATGTCCTCAACCCGCTCAAGAACATGCTCACCGGTTAACGGAGTCGGTGCAGTTTCATGCTCTTGACTTCCATTGACGCTTTTTTCAATCAGCAACAAGGGTGATAAGGTTTAAGAAAACGTCGATGGCGAGTGTAAATTGTTTTTCTTCTATGTTTATGTTGCACGTAACTCATGTCTTGCTCACAGATAGGGCATGCACAATGGCCCTTAACACTGTATCCACTCAAATTCCCGTACGCAGGAAAATCATTAATGTTACAAAATAGCATTGCATGCAACTTGAATGTCTCCTTACGATACCCATCAAACACGGCAACCCCCTCGTTCCATAAGTTTGCCAAGTCTTCAATCAAGGGACTAAGATAAACATCAATGTCATTTCCTGGCTGTCTTGGGCCCGATATCATCATACACAACATCATGTATTTTTGCTTCATTCACAACCAAGGAGGCAGGTTGTAAATGACTAGCAAAACAGGGCAAGAACTGTGCTGAGTACTTAAACTACCGTAGGGATTCATTCCATCACTGACAAGTGCAAGCCTAAGATTTCTAGGGTCTTCCCCAAATTTCGGATACAAACGGTCAATCTTCTTCCACTAGGAGGAATCTGCCGGATGGCGGAGCATTCCATCATAGTTTCTCCCATCTGCATGCCATGTAAGGTCTTTTGCGTCATCTTCATTAGCAAATAGATGCTTAAACCTTGGAATGATCGGAAGATACCACAACACCTTAGCGAGGGGGCCTTTCTTTGTGCTTTCATCAATGCTACAATCGTCATCGGCCTTTACTTTGAACCGTGATACCCTACACCTGGGGCATTTATGCATTTCTTGAAATTTATTTTTGTACAATATGCAATCATTAGGACAGACATGAGTTTTATGACACTTCATACCCATCGGACAAATAATCTTCTTGGCCTGATAGTAACTTCTTGGCAACGTGTTTTCATCTGGAAGCATGGCCTGAACTACCTCAAGCAGTGAACTGAAGCTTTTGTCACTCTACCCATATTTGGCCTTGACATTAACCAGATTTAACACCGCTGACAATAGTGTCAATGACTCTTTGCATCCCGGATACAATGGCTTTTTCGAATCACTTTCCAATGTATCATACATAGGGGCATGTGCTTGCTGAAAAGACTCATGTCCCAGATCACGAATCATATCCTTTAATTAATCTCTGATGTCAACATCAAGTGGTTCAGTTTGCGAGACCCTCTGTGTGTCTGTCAATTCACTATGCCATATCCATGTGGTATATGTCTTCTTAATCCCATCGCACAGAAGATGCTCCTGTATGTCGTCCAGTGCTTGGCGTCTTCCATTCAAACAATTGATACATGGACATAAATATTTTCCATCCCCATCCGGTCGACTTCTTTCCGAGGAAAATTGCAAGAAATGTTCAACGCCTTCCTCATACTTAATCGTGATGCGACTTGCATTCATCCATCTTCAATCCATCTAATTAATAACTCTGTGATACTCACAAAGTTATTCCATGCATGAAAACCTCACTTTTTTCATTCAAGGTGTGGCCCTATCCCATTTATGAAACATATTCATACCTGTGATGATGATCTGTGTGAAATGTCCAACAATGAAGGTTGTGACGACGAGGCAAAGCAGAAAAGGGTTCAGTCTCCTACAACCTACAATAAACATAGAACATTTTAACAAAACCTGGTTTGAATCAAGACAAAAAAAAGAGTACACACCGTATTCTATCAAAGTATGTCAAGCTTCAAACTCATGTAGCATTTTACGAACTACTATACTCTCGAACATTCTCATAATAGAATAAGTCACAATGAACGACTACTACTGTATAATATAGTACTACAATAAAAGACTTTTGTTAGTCATTACACTCTCAAAATCCAATGAATGTCGTGATGAGGATGAAAAACCAAAAATGAAAAGTGCCTACAAATTACAATTACAAATAGTCATTACACTCTCCAAATCCAATTACACTCAAACCATTCCAACAAATCAGTTGTGTCAAATTCACATGATTGGCCTAAAGCAACCTATTAATTAGTAGTAGAATGTGGGAATATGAAAGGAAGTGTTGCCAACATATATCAATACGAAATATCAATGTACGATATGATGGACTCAATCATTTGTAACTAAAGGTGGCTATTAATTGTTTGGAGAATGTGCGTCGCCTTCTATGCGTTTCAATGGTTCTATACATTTTAATGGTGACCATGAGTGTGCTTGTGAGAGTAACAACATCAATTTAAAAATTACCTCGTACCCTTGTTCATCTAAAAGAAAATAGGGGAATAAGAATATTCCAAGTTTGAAGTTTAATGAACTCTCTTGCTTCTTTAATGAATAGGAGATACGCGATTTTCATGATGGAGACACCTTTGTAAACCATTTGGAAGATTTTATGATCTTTTTTACGATCCTTTAATCCGTTTATCTCATTGTAAACAAGCAAGATGAATAGCTTCAATATATTGCTTTGTAGCCTAGGTCCAATTTTTAAAATGTGTTATAGTGGATAACAATTGTAAAGCATTGTAAATGGGTCAGTTTGGACTTAGCAAATTTTTAAGGACAAACCAAACCAACTCAATCAAACTCATCTTGGTTCATGTATGATCATTAGGCTCACATATTCATGGTGGGTGTCACAATAAAAACTACTCATGGAGAGTTGCATGGAGTAGCATACATTAATCAAACATCATGGATTTCATACCATTCATTAAGCAAAATCAACACAATAAGGAAATGTGAATGGCCTAAGCTGATGCATCTAAAGCATTGTATCAAAGATATTCACAAATAGGAGAGAAACCAAAATGGCAGGTATCAGAATCTTATGCTTGTATGCATTATCCATTAAAAGTTTCAGCAGTTAAGAAACAAAAGCAATGTATATCACCAAGCAAAGCTGACACTTTTATTCTTGAACTAAAGGTACCTTAGAAAGCCACTAAGCTAATTTGTTTTTACAGAACCAAGGTGGTCTTCCCCTTCCCCTTTTCTCTCATATATCCCTACAAATGAACTCTTCATTATTCTCAATATATACATTTTTGCACTACTGATAATGAATGGCAAATTCAACGGGATATGACATATGAGTGGACTTTTCCCAACTTAAAGCTAATCTGTTTTGGAAGTTAAAAGCTACTTTTTAACTTGCTGCACTAGAAAAATAACACCTATACCAAATTAGTGTTTGTGAATTGTATGGCTATTAGGTTATGTATGGGTCCAGTAATGATGATAGTGGTTCTCCAACAACAGTTGTACGAGTCCAAAGCAAATACCAGTGAGCTACACTAAAATCTCTACCTGTAGAAAACACTAAAATCAGCCACTAAGCTGTCCTAAATTATCATTACTTAATGGTTAATAGGCTACCTTGTTGGTATACTTAATCAGCCACTATGTTGTCCTAAATTCTTCAACCAGCCATCTACACAACTTTCTCAATTCCATAACATTCAATCCTAACCATTAACTACTTTGTGGTCCAAGAATCAATATGCAAAATCAGTTGCTTCATAAGATACTCTACAATATGCAAAACTTTTAACCATTACAAGCATCTCGAAAACAGGTAAAACAAATCAATCTACATACAGTCACAAAGCATCTCCATTACATTATAACAACTTTGAACACAAGAGAAAAGGTATAAGGCTCATGGTTTTGTTGGCTTTGTTCCCTTAGCTCACGGTTTTTGTTGCTAGTAAAGAGCAAAACAAGTTACAACAACAGTGGAAAACAAGCTACACAAGAGAAAAAGAAGCTCAGAAGAAGAAGAACACAAATGTAGAACAAAAAGAAGCTCATGGTTTCATCAATGGAAGTACACATACCTAGTGGGAGCCGCGACACCAACAGAGGAACGCTATTGAGAGAAAGGCCATGATAATGGAACCGAAACCGATAATGGAACCGCCGTGATAATGACCCGACACAATGACAGTGATAGGCACAACGAAGGAGGACACTGAGAGCGACTGAGAGAAAGGCACAATAAAGAACGAGACAGAGAGTGATAGAAAGGCGCGAGAGTCAAGAAGGTTTTGTAATTTGGAGGGTCAGGTCTTATAATAACAACAACATCGATTTTCATTGAAAAACCGATGTTAACAGTAATAGGTTAACATCGGTTTTATTAAAAACCTGGAAAACCGATGTTAACATATTACTGTTAACATCAATTTTCCAGGTTTTTAACAAAATCGATGTTAACCTATTATAATTAACATTGGTTTTTAAAGAAAACCAATGTTAACAGGAAGACGTTAACATCGATTTTTAGAGGTTTTTAACAAAACCGATGTTAACCATGTCCTTTTAATTACAAAACTGCCACCACATTTTCATTAACATCGGTTTTACAAAAAACCAATGTTAACATAGCGATGTTAAAAGCTATTTTTGTAGTAGTGTTAGCTCCTTGTGTCTTCCTTCATTCTTGCCCTTGTTAACTAGTCCAACTATGATTCTCTTGGTCATCTCTTCTTGAAGAAGTTTGGCTTTGGACCTTGTTATGGGACCCTTCAACTCATGGAGTGCTTCTAGAACTTCATGATCCTTGGATAGTCCTCTATCATCCCCTTCTTCTTGAAAAGAATCTATCCTTGGATTTGCATTCAAAACACCTATATCACAAGAACAAAGATTAGCGACATTAAAACTAGAACTCACCCCATACTCACTTGGCAAGTCGATCTTGTATGCATTGTCATTAATCCTCTCAAGGACCTTGAAAGGTCCATCACCCCTAGGTTCGAGTTTAGATTTCCTTTGGGAAGGAAACCTATCCTTCCTTAGATGTATCCAAACCCAATCTTTGAGTTCAAATATCATGGCCTTTTTCCCCTTGTTGGCTTGTCGAGGATATTGCTCCATCTTCTTCTCAATTTGATTTTGCACCTTTTCATGGAGATCCTTAACAAGAGTGGATCTAGAAAGCCCATCCTTGCTCAAAATAGAACAATCATTAGGTAAAGGAATTAAATCAAGAGGAGATAAAGGATTAAAACCATAAACAACCTCAAAAGGAGAAAAAGAAGTGGTAGAATTGGTTACCCTATTATAAGCAAATTCAACATAGGGTAACAATTCTTCCTAAGTTTTCAAATTACCCTTGGTGAAACACCTTAGAAGTTGTGAGAGTGTTCGATTAACTACCTCGATTTTTCCATCAGTTTGAGGATGACACGTGGTGGAGAAAAGAAGCTTGGTTCCAATTTTTCCCCACAAGGTTTTCCAAAAATGACTTAAAAACTTGGAATCCTTATCCGACACAATGCTCCTAGGTAATCCATGAAGACTTACTACTTCTTTGAAGAAAAGATCCACCACTTGACAAGCATCATCCACTTTGTGACATGGAATGAAGTGTGCCATCTTGGAAAACCAATCAACAACCACAAAAATAGAATCCTGGCCTCTCTTGGACCTTGGAAGACCAAGTACAAAATCCATGAAAATATCGGTCCAAGGTGAGGTAGGAATTGGCAATGGAGTGTATAAACCATGATGTATGATTTTGGACTTGGCCTTGTGACACACAATACAATTAGAACAATGTTTGATGACATTATATTTCATTTTAGGCCAAAAGAAATGTTCATGCAAAATGTTTAAAGTCTTTTCAACCCCAAAGTGTCCCATTAACCCCCCTTTATGAGCTTTACAAATCATGAGTTCACGCAAAGAACTTTGAGGCAAACACAATCTTTTATTTTTAAACAAGTATCTGTCATGCCTAAAGAATCCTTGGTGAGACCCCTTTTCACACAACTCAAACAATTTAGAAAAGTCCTGGTCTTGAGGATTCAAGTCCTTTATGTGATCAAATCCAAACATCTTGGTTTCAAGCATAGAGATTAAAGCAAATCTCCTTGAAAGTGCATCGGCCACAACATTAGCCTTGCCTTGCTTGTGTTTAATCACATAAGGAAATTGTTCCAAGAACTCTACTCATTTGGCATGCCTCTTATTAAGCCTTCCTTGGTTTTTCAAATGTTTGAGTGACTCATGGTCACTATGAATCACAAACTCCTTAGGAAGGAGATAGTGTTGCCAAGTTTGCAAAGCTCTAATAAGTGCATAGAGTTCCTTGTCATAGGTAGAATAATTCAAGATAGCACCCTTAAGTTTTTCACTAAAATAAGCAATTGGATGACCTTCTTGTAACAAAACAACATGAAAGTGCTTGGTGCATTGGTTAAGCCAAAAGGCATGACCAACTACTCATAAAGTCCAAACTTAGTTTTGAAAGTGGTTTTCCGTTCATCACCTTTTCTCATTCTAATTTGATGGTAACCACTTTTCAAATCTATTTTGGAGAAAACACAAGAACCATGAAGTTCATTCAACATAT
>QARZ01000552.1:69255-116096 GCA_013407115.1 Glycine latifolia
ATTAGAGCTTTGCAAACTTGGCAACACTATCTCCTTCCTAAGGAGTTAGTGTTGCCAAGTTTGCAAAGCTCTAATAAGTGCATAGAGTTCCTTGTCATAGGTAGAATAATTCAAGATAGCACCCTTAAGTTTTTCACTAAAATAAGCAATTGGATGACCTTCTTGTAACAAAACAACATGAAAGTGCTTGGTGCATTGGTTAAGCCAAAAGGCATGACCAACTACTCATAAAGTCCAAACTTAGTTTTGAAAGTGGTTTTCCGTTCATCACCTTTTCTCATTCTAATTTGATGGTAACCACTTTTCAAATCTATTTTGGAGAAAACACAAGAACCATGAAGTTCATCCAACATATCATCAAGTCTAGGGATAGGATGTCTATACCTCACGGTAATGTTGTTGATGGGTCTACAATCCGTGCATATCCTCCATTTGCCATCTTTCTTAGGGACTAGGATGAACGGCATTGCACATGGGCTCAAGCTTTCCCTCACCCATCCTTTTTGCATCAACCCTTCAACTTGCTTTTGAATCTCCTTGGTCTCTTCCGGATTACTCCTATAGGCAACCCTATTAGGAAGTGAAGCTCCCAAAACAAGATCAATTTGATGCTCAATTCCTCTTAAAGGAGGCAAGCCATGGGGTATGTCTTGTGGAAAGACATCCTCAAACTCCTTTAAAAGTGTATCAAAACCTTGAGGCAACTCAAGGGCACTAGAAGACAAGCACATATAATTGGGAATGAGTAAATACATTTGTTGTCTAGCAAGCATCACTCTTTTAACCTCCTTAGGTTCGAAGAACAAACTTTCTTTTATTTCTATTTTTTTTTCACTCTTTTTGGCTCTCTTCTTTTGTTCTCTCTTTTCACTTTTTTTGCCATCTTTTTCTTTTTGACTTTTCTCTCTCAAAGGATTCTTTTCGTCTTTGATTTTCTTTTCTTTTTCTCTTTTCAATCTCATTTTTATTTGATCATCACACACCTCACTCAGAGACAAAGGTGATAGAACTACCTTTTTACCTTTATGCAAGAAAGAGTAGCGATTGGTGACCCCATTGTGTACAACATCTCTATTATATTGCCAAGGTATACCAAGCAACACATGGCCGGCTTCCATGGGAACCATATCACAAAGCACTTCATCCACATATTGTCCAATGGAGAATGTAAGAAACACTTATTTATCCACAACCAACTCACCATTGTCACTCAACCATTGCAATTTATAAGGTTTAGGGTGAGGGGTAGTTTTTAAACCAAGCATCTCCACTAGTCTAGTGCTTGCAACATTGATGCAAATTCCTCCATCAATGATTAGGGAACAAACCTTTCCACTCACCAAGCATCTAGAATGGAAAATTTTTTCTCTTTGTGTATCATCTCTATCTTTGCACAAGCTACCCATGAGGCGTCTTACCATCAAAACATCTCCCTCTTCCGGTTTAAGAAAACAATCATCCTTACCTTCAATAGAGGAACTATGAGAACTCCTAGATGATTCACTATCCACCTCCCCATTATCCAACACAACCATGGTCCTCTTGTTAGGGAATTGGGATGCAATATGACCCTTACCCAAACACTTAAAGAATTTAATTGAACTAGATTTATTGGAAGTAGTTTGAGTAAAAGGAGTAGAATTACCTCTTGAAGACTTTTGTTGAATATGTTGGGAAGAAGAACCCTCATTCTTGAAAATGTCCTTATCCTTCCAAGATGAATGACCATATGAAGACTTGTTGTAGGCTTGTTTTCTCTTCAATTGTTGATCCACTTTCATATCCCTATGTATAAGTTCATCCATGGTGTTGTAGGTTTGAAGTTCTACAACATCTTGAATGTCCCTATTCAAGCCATTCAAAAATCCAGCCATTGTAGCCTCATTAGTCTCCTCAATGTTTGCTCTTACCAAAGAAATCTCCATTTCCTTGTAATAGTCATCAACACATTTATTTCCATGATAGAGCCTTTGTTATTTGTTATGCAAATCCCTTATGTATTGAGGTGGGACAAATCTCCCCCTCATAATTCCTTTCATTATCAACCATGTGTCCAATCGATATCTCCTCAATCTTCCTCTTTCCATTTGTACTTGAGTCCACCAAGCCATGGCATACCCTTCAAATTCTTAGCTAGCCAACTTCATTTTCTTTTATTCACTAAAATTGTGACAATCGAAAACTTGGTCGACTTTGATCTCCCAATCAAGGTAAGCCTCTGGGTCATTAGTACCTAGGAACTTGGGAAGTTTGAATTTCACATCTTCCATTCCATCCCTATTCCTCCTAAGCCTATGCCTTCTACCATTATCATAGTCATCATCACTCCCTTGAGAAGAATGAGGTGACCTATAATATCTCCTTCTCTCCATGTCCTCTATTCTTCCACTCAACTCTTGAGTACTTCTTTATATCTAATCAAAACATTCATCCATCATTCTTTCAACATTTCTTTGCAACCCATCCATTTGCTTAGCCAACGAAGTCATTAGCATAGCGGTTTTAGGTGAAGGTTGATCACTATCGCCATCGGACACCATTGCTACAAGAAAAAGGTGAGTAAAACAAAACAATAATGGACCTTTCCACTCACTAAGTGTTTACACTCTTCAACACTCGTGTTTCACACTTGCAAGACTTTTTCTATAAGGTTCATCTCTCTTGTCTTTTTCCACTCTTTAACTCTTCTTCAACTCTTGAAATTCAACCAAAGATTCCAATTCAATGAATATTCAAAGTGAAAGATGAACAAATCCAAACTCAACTTAAGAGGTCAAAGGAAGAAAGAAAACTCTAAGACAAAACCTTGGAAAGTTAGAAGACAAGCAATAAAAGCTCAACAAGAAAAGCACAACTCAAAAGGAAAGTCAAAGAAAGACAATTATGAAGATATATATAAAAAAATTTGGCTAAATATAAACCACTATAATTATGCAAAAAGACAGTGCTATAAAGCAATAATAAGCACACACTAAGAGAGAGGGCTCTTAAAATAAAATTTTGGCAATCCACTTTTTTTTTACTCTTGGGTCCTCATATTTTTTTTACTCTTGGGTCCTCATATTTTTTTGATAAGCACACACTAATAATTGCCTTTTTGTCCTTCATATTTTCTATTTTAGGACCTAAATTTTTTTATATTTGCACAAATGCCCCAATTCTCTCTAGACAGAAATGTAGAGATCAAACTCAGAAAATTTTCAGCAGTGCTATGAGTTTTATGAAGAACACGAAGAACATAAAGAACAACTCATATTCAAAACAACTCCGTATTCAACAAAAAAAAGAGGGGTAATAAAGGCAATTGCAAGCTAAACTCAAAAATCACACAAGAAAAACACAAAGAACAAAAAACAAGCAAGAATCATGATTTTTCAATTTTCATTTTTAGGAAAAAAAATAAAAATGAAAATGCAAAATAACATAGATAGAAATCTTTACAAAATGCTTTCTGGTATCAAGCTCTCATTACCACATCATGACTACCAAGACATGAAGGCTTGGTTTGGATAGTTTCCATATTGCAAACTTCAAGACTCCATGAATTGTGGTTTGAAACTCAAATAGAAAAATGGAGAAGATTAAGGAATGATTAGGAATGACACCACGATCCACAAACGGAACGATAAGTCAGAGGAGGATTTGCCACAAAGGAAAGCTTCCTTGATAAGAATCGATTTGGTTTCAATCAAGAACCAACAAGAGGCTAAGCTCTCAATCCAAGCAAATGCTTAATTTCTATTAATCAAAGTTAACCAAAAATAGAAAATTTGAGTATTTATATGGCTAGCCCTCTAATAAACACCTAAAAATGTGAGTTTAGGCCTATTTGCAGAAATATCAAAGCCCATTACAAAAATAACAAAAATATATAGAAGCATTATGATTCTGACCAAAATAATTGATTAATACGACCTGTAATCAATTAAAATAGTGTGATCCAGCATTGTGTAATCGATTACAGAAGGATGGTAATCGATTAAAACAGTGTGTTCCAGCGTTGTATAATCGATTACATGAAGCTGGTAATCGATTAAAGTAGTGTGTTCCGGCTTGTGTAATCGATTACATAAATATGGTAATCGATTACAACAGTGTGTTTGAGCCAATAATATTCAAGGTGCTCCAAGTTAGCTCCTTGTGTCTTCCTTCATTCTTGTCCTTGTTAACTAGTCCAACCATGTTTCTCTTGGTCATCTCTTCTTGAAGAAGTTTGGCTTTGGACCTTGTTATTGGACCCTTCAACTCATGGAGTACTTCTAGATCTTCATGATCCTTGGATAGTCCTCTATCAAGTACCAACTACAAAGATTGGTAATGGGAATAGTAGTTCCCCTTGTGGGTTTATACAACACATGGCCCGAGAAACAAAAACAAGGGAGAAAGAGAAAGGATTTGCTACACACTCTACACTCCTACCGGTTTTTTGACTAAATAAATGAGAAAGATTATAATACCCAATCTAATTTAATGATACTAGTTGTTTCACTTAATCTAATTTAAATATTCATTAATTAATTTTTTAAAGACACCTAATAATTTCCTAAATTTTCATTATCCAATATTTTAATATTTTAACTTACACACCAGTCTTGAATTTATTTTCCCAACAATACTTAATATAATCTCTTTATTTTATTTTTCTGAATTTTAAAAAAAATATATAGCACACTTATTAAAGTTACCAATTACATTAGAAAAAAACAAATAAAATACTATCGTTTGTTTTCACAATTATAAAAAATAAGAAACAAGAGATGCCACTATTATTCAATTTTGACTTATCAATATTTTTTTAATTTATTTAAGTTAATCAGATTTTCTTTGAATTGAAATAAATACGAGTTCTTTCAAAATAGTTTTTTATCAAAAGGTAATTTCCAAAACAGTTACCAATATAATATTTATATTCATTAAAAAGTATTATACTTTTACATTAGTAAAACTAATGAAAGAGAGGATGTTAAGACATGAGTACGTATTGGTGTTAGGTACGACCATGCTCAACTCAAAAATAAAAATAAAAAACATATGAAGAACAAATTGTTGGAAACGATGCTGAAGATCACGACAATAACATCCTGAGATGTATTTGAGCATTATTTTAAAGAACTTATCCGTGATATGTCATGCAAATTATCAAAACCAGGAACAATCACTACTAAAAAATAGCTTTAACATCGCTACGTTAACATCAATTTTTGGAAAAACCGATGTTAACGAAAACGTGGTGGCAAATTCGTAATTAAAAGGAGCAATTTAACATCGGTTTTCTTAAAAACACTTAAAAACCAATGTTAACTAGTCCCTATTAACATTGGTTTTCAAGTTTTTTAAGAAAATCGATGTTAAGGTGGACTAGTTAACATCGGTTTTCAAGTTTTTTAAGAAAACCGATATTAAGGTGAACTAGTTAACATCAGTTTTTAAGTTTTTTTAAGAAAACCCATGTTAAGGTGGACTAGTTAACATCGGTTTTTAGGTTTTTTAATAAAACTGATATTAAGGTGTACTAATTAACATCAATTTTTGAATGAAAACCGATGTTGTTCTTGTTATTATAACACATCTGGCCCCCAAATCAAATACCACCACTGTCGCGTGCTTCTCTTTTCCCTCATCTCTAACCTCAACTCTCATACTCATTGGCCATTTTGCATCCCTAACCTCAGTTTTTATGCTCGCGACCTCAATCTCACCATCTTCCAGAGTTGAAGCAAACGACGCTCTCGCTACCTCATCCCTAACCTCGCTCTCGCACGTATGCTCTCGATCACAGTTGAAGCAAACCACGTGTCTCCATCCCAGGTTGGTATCAACTAACATCATGAACTTCCAATGCTATTGTTGTCGCAAGTTAGGTATGGTTCTGCATTAGCATTTTTCTGTGTGACGAATAGGTTGAATGTGATATTATAATTGAATAGGTTGGACTCAAGGTACCATTTTGTGTTGAATTGAGCAAAGCTTTGTATGTTTATCTTCTTTAGAGCCCACCAGGTGGGAGCCTTGTGCATTCAGTTGTCCTTTTGATTTCTGTTTGCTCCCATACATCACAAGGTATAGTTCATAGTGTGTTGGTACTGACTAATGTGTTTAAAGTCCAAATATTGTTTCACTAATTCCTATGTATATACTATAGTAATAGTGGCTCTGGATTTAATTAATAAAGCGAAGCTTATTTTCTAGTTAGATCATGGTTTGCACAATATTTGTGTATATAATTTATGAGATAATGGGTTTGCTTGGTTGAGTAGGTAGTTAGATGGAAAGAAAGTCATGATGAAAATGACTTCGAACTGAAGTTATTGGTCTGAGTAGGAGTAAAATTTTACCATCTTCTCATAGTTTTGTAGCATCAAGCAAAGTATTAAAGTGATCTTTAGCAAATATTCTCCCCGTATGGCTTGACGATGTCTGCATTATGGATGGAAGATAAATAGCCTTCTCTTGTGTCATAGGCCAACCCTCAAACCTTGTTGACCTTGACCTTAGAGGTAACTTCTTGGAGGGTCCCACATCATCAAATCATTTTGGCATTGTCTTGAATTCACTTTAGCACCTTGACCTCTCCTTTAATAGATTCAAGGGTGATGTTTTCAAGTCCTTCATGAATGTATGCACCCTACATTCTTTATACTTGCAATACAACAATTTGACTGAAGACCTTCCATCAATCCTTCATAATATGTCTAGTGGTTGTGTTAGACACTCATTACAAGAATTGGATTTGACATCTAATCAAATCACCGGAATGCCGTTATGTCCTAAAACCTAAAGCCAATTTAAAAAATATATTTAAAAAATGATTTGTGGACACCTAAAACCTATTTGACATCTAGTGAGAGAAATAGACAGAAGTATAGATATGACATGTGATTGGAAGAGAGAGATAAAGAAAAATAATTAGCGTGCTTTTGCAACTTATTGGTGTTGGCTAAGATTCACACCAGCCCTAATTATGTCGTACATATATAATGTTTGTCACACACCCCTGTTTTTGTCCTAGATGTAGTGAACCACATTAGTATTTTATGAATATAACATATTCATTGTTCAACATCATTTGTATGTAGTTTTCGTTTGCCTCTTTGCATCGTCATCACCAGATTCATTGTTGGAGATTGTCATTGAGCATCCTCTCAGGTACTTATGAATGTGTTTCTTATTTTTTATAGCTTCTATATGTAATGCGTGCTTTTGTAACTTGTTTTATGTTATTAATGACTATTGGTCTATATAAAATTGAAGTTTATTATGAGTGAACCTTAGTTTCCCGTTTGAGATTCATTACAGTGATTATTCCAGACAGTTTGGATTAACCATTGTATTGATTCTTGAATTATCCGTTTGGACAGTTTGGGAAGACTCATATTTTTTTAGTATATTCATATGTATAGGTTGTAATTCTTTTGTTAAATATGATGAAATTTCGGTACAATGCATTTCAGTTTGTTCTCCGGGTACATACTTGATAGTGGTGGAACTCATGTCACCGCTTTCATGTCATGTACTTGGAGACCAAAGCGAAATGCTGCCAAAATTTCGTCAAATTTAACAAAAGAAAATCAACCTATATATATGAATATACTACAAAAATATGTCTTCCTGAATGGGAAAGGGCCACACCTTAAATGAAAAAAGTGAGGTTTTCATGCATGGAATAACTTTGTGAGTATCACAGAGTTATTAATTAGATGGATCAAAGTTGAATGAATGCAAGTCGCATCACGGTTGAGTATGAGAAAGGTGTTGAACATTTCTTGCAATTTTTCTCCGAAAAAAGTCGACCGGATGGGGATGGAAAATATTTTTGTCCCTGTATCACTTGTTTGAATGGGAGACGGCAAGCGCTAGACGACATACGGGAACATCTTCTGTGTGATGGCATTAAGAAGAATTATTCCACATGGATATGGCATGGTGAATTGACAGACATGCAGAGGGGGTTGCAAACTGAACCGATTGATGTTGACATCGGAGATCGATTAGAGGATATGATTCGTGATCTGGGACATGAGTCTTTTCAACAAGCACATGCCCCTATGTATGATACATTGGAAAGTGATTCGAAGAAGCCATTGTATGCAGGGTGCAAAGAGTCATTGTCACTGTTGTCAGTGGTGTTAAATCTGCTTAATGTCAAGGCCAGATATGGGTGGAGTCACAAAAGCTTCAGTTCACTGCTTAAGGTAGTTCAAGACATGCTTCCGAATGAGAACACGTTGCCAAGAAGTTACTATCAGGCCAAGAAGATTCTTTGTCCGATAGGTATGGAGTATCAGAAAATTCATGTTTGTCCTAATGATTGCATATTGTACAGAAATGAATTTCAAGACATGCATAAATGCCTTAGGTGTGGGGTATCACGGTACAAACTGAAGGCCGATGACGACTGTAGCATTGATGAAAGCACAAAGAAAGGCCCCCCCGCGAAGGTGTTGTGGTATCTTCCGATCATTCCAAGGTTTAAGCATTTGTTTGCTAATGAAGATGATGCAAAAGACCTTACATGGCATGCAGATGGGAGAATTTGTGATGGAATGCTCCGCCATCCGGCAGATTCCTCCCAGTTGAAGAAGATTGACCATTTGTATCTAGAATTCAGGGAAAATCCTAGAAATCTTAGGCTTGCACTTGCCAGTGATGGAATGAATCCCTACGACAGTCTAAGTACTAAGCACAGTTCATGGCCTGTTTTGCTAGTCATTTACAACATGCCTCCTTGGTTGTGCATGAAGAGAAAATACATGATGTTGTGTATGATGATATCGAGCCTAAGAAAGTCAGGAAATGACATTGATGTTTATCTTAGTCCCTTGATTGAAGACTTGGCAAACTTGTGGGATGAGGGGGTTGCCATGTTTGATGGGTATCGTAAGGAGACATTCAAGTTGCGTGCAATGCTATTTTGTACCATTAATGATTTTTCTGCATACAGGAATTTGAGTGGATACAGTGTTAAGGGCCATTGTGCATGCCTTATCTGTGAGCAAGAGACAAGTTATGTGCAACTTAAACATGGAAGAAAAACAGTTTACACTCGCCATCAATGTTTTCTTAAACCTTATCACCCTTATCGCCAATTGAAAAAAGCGTTCAATGGAAGTCAAGAGCATGAAACTGCATCGATTTCGTTAACCGGTGACCAAGTTTTTGAGCGGGTTCAGGACATCCATACTGTATTTGGAAAGACCCAAAAGAAGATCAAAGGTGTTGCTTGCATACAGAAGAAGAGGTCGATATTGTTTGATCTGCCATACTGGTCTGATCTAGATGTTAGACATTGTATCGATGTTATGCATGTGGAGAAAAATATGTGTGACAGTGTCATTGGCACGTTGCTTAACATTCAAGGCAAGACAAAGGATGGTTTGAACACTCGTCAAGATCTTGCTGAGATGGGTATACGTGAGCAGTTACATCCTAGGTCCAATGGTAAGAAAATTTACTTGGCTCCAGCATGTCACTCTTTGTCAAGAAAGGAGAAGATAAGTTTCTATCAGTGTCTGCGTCGAGTCAAAGTGCCATAGGGATACTCTTCAAATATTAAGAGCCTTGTACAGATGAAAGATCTGAAACTAGTTGGCTTAAAGTCTCATGATTGCCACGTGTTGATGCAACAACTGTTAGTCGTGGCGATTCGAGACATTTTGCCTAACAAAGTGAGACATGCTATAACTCGCCTGTGTTTTTTCTTCAATGTCATTTGTACGAAAGTTGTGGACCCTGTAAAGTTAGATGACTTGGAAGAAGAAGCGGAAATTATCTTGTGTTAATTGGAGATGTATTTTCCTCCTTCATTTTTTGACATAATGGTTCACTTACTTGTTCATTTGGTGAGGGAAATTAAACTGTGTGGTCCCGTTTATTTACGATGGATGTACCCGGTCAAGTGATACATGAAGATCTTGAAAGGGTATACAAAAAATCTACACTGTCCTGAAGCATCGAAAGTTGAAAGGTACATTGCAGAAGAAGCTGTAGAATTTTGTTCAGAGTACCTTGAAAAAGCAAAACCTGTTGGTCTTCTCGATTCGCGACATGACTACAGAGTGGGAGGAAAGGGTACACGAGGGTTGCATGTTATAACGCCTACTTTGCAGGAATTGCAACAAGCTCATTTGTATGTCTTGAATAATAGTAATGAAGTCCTGCCATGCATCGTTTGTCATGAAGCATTACTCAAGGAAAGTAATCCAAGAATGACGAAGAATAGGCTGTTGAAAGAGCATAACAAGACTTTCTTGAATTGGTTTAAAGATACAATATTTAGTGATGAATCTGCATCCGAAACAATCAGGAAATTAGCAAATGGGGCAAAAAGAAATGTTAGAAGTTGGCATGGGTACGATATCAACAAGTACTCCTTCTACACCAAACAACAAGATGAGAAGAGCACAATGCAAAACAGTGGGGTCAGCCTAAGGGCTGAGTCGCAGCACTTCGCTACTGTACATGACCACAATCCATGTTTGGCGTGCTTGCCTTACTTTGGAGTCATTAATGACATCTGGTAGCTTAATTATGTTACTTTCACTGTATGTGTTTTCAAATGCAAGTAGGTTGATATCAACAGTGGTGTGCAAACCGAGGACTTGGGATTTACTTTGGTAGATCTTAAGAAGCTAGCTTATCAAGATGAACCTTTCATCATGGCAGAACAAGCTAAATAAGTGTTTTATGTTCAAGATCCGTGTGACGAAAGGTGGTCAGTGGTACTACATGGAAAAACCATTGGCATTAATGTTGACGATGATGACTCAACCATTGATACAAGTGTCACTCAATTCTCGACACAAATACCTAACGTCAACAGAGATGACGAAGTTGACGACGTTCATGCAAATTGTAATGATCAGGATGAAGGAGAATTAATTAACATCACTTAATGTAATTTTTTTTTGTTAACTTTTTTCGACTTGTACAATTTCATATGAAACCTAACTTGTCACTTAACTTTACTTATCTGTGTTTTTGTTTTTAACAGGATCATGACTACACCACCGAGCTCCCCTCCTCATGCTGAGTTAGCACATCCTCCTCCTGAGTCAGCACCGGCTCATGCTGAGTCAGCACCTCCTCTTCAGTCAGGACCTTCGCCGTCTACAGTGAAGAAGACTAGGAAAGCAACACGACTGAGGTCACTGGCTACTAGAGCTCCTGGTGCTGACAGACCGGCGGTCCATGTGGATCCTGTCACTGGGAAGGGTGATGGTCCTCAGGCAAAGAAATTGAGGACATATCTAGGGATCGTGGCTAGTGACAAGGTGGATGTCACCCTTCCTAATTGGAAGGAAGTTCCTTCAGCGCAAAAGGACTTGATTTGGGAGGACATTCAGGTATTACAATTTAAAGGTATACTGTCATTTGTTTTAATTACACAATTTAAATGTTGTTCACGTTATTGTAAAATTGACTTCATTGTAATGCAGGCTGAATTTGATATACCTGAAGCGTCCGACCATTGGACAAAGAAGAAAATTCTTCAGACCGTCGGTGAGCACTGGAGGTAATTCAAATTAGATCTGACAAGGAAATGGGTCCTGACAGAAGGCAACGACGATGATGCTGACGCTGTATGTGAAAAATACGGCATTAGTAAGGAACAGTGGACCCAATTCTGTTAGAGTCAGCGAGCCGCTTCCTGGGAGGTTAGTTGTTTTACATTGTTTTACAATTTCACAATTATGTAGTCAAACAGGTTATTTATTTTTAACACTATGTGTGTTATTCTTACAGGATTTTAGAAAGAAGGCCTAGGCTATCCAGAAGCTTAACACTTCCCCTCACATGTTGTCTCGCGGGGGTTACGAGTTGCTAGAGAAGAGATTGATAGAGGAAAAACAAAAGAAGTAATTGGAGGGAGCAACTCGTGATGACAGCACGGAGACCATCATTCATCCTCCGTCCCCTATGCAACAACACGTGAAGTGGAAGCTGGCTCGCACCAAAAAAATCGGCCAAATGACTTCTGAGGCAGCACGTGAGATTGCTGAGAGGATTGTAAGTCAAACAACAAACTGGTACACCTTTAATGAATTTTTAACTCACAAATTACAAAACTAATGTTCTACTTATTTCCTTGCAGGATTCCCTGGATGAGCAATCCACACAGGGTAGCTTTGTCCCCAGTGGACGTCAGGATGTCCTGACTGCTGCCATTGGACGACCAGAGCACCCCGACCGTGTCCGTGCTGCTGGAGCTGGTGTGACCATCACATAGTACTTCGGACCGATCCCATCAGCCTCTCGCAAGTCCAAGTCATCAATGGCACCTGAAGACTTGTCTCGACTGAAAGAAAACATCAGGGAAGAGCTGTAGTAGTCGATCACTGAGAAGGTTACCCAGCAGCTGATGATGTCCTTCAGCCAGCTGCAGTCCCAGATGCCTACTCAAAGAGCCATGCCACCTCCAAAAGTCTAGACATGTCCTTATGATGCCCGTGTCAGCACCAAGGGAAGCTGTGTCGATCCCTCCGGTAATGACCCAAACACTGGTGCATCTGACAAGCGTGTGTTGTATGTCGACGACAATCCTCCCCGCCTGGTTGCTATTGGAAGATTTTATGAGGGGTCGACAACCACGCACAGCATCCCTCTGGGTAGTGATCAGGTCAAGGTGGGTATTAAGGAAGTTCGAGATGCTGATACTTGCATCCTGTACCCACTAACGAGGTTCAATTAGTTGGGAGGCCCTTAACACCTTCCTTGCTTGGCCGACACATCTTGTACAACCTATTTTTAATAAGGTATTTCATTTTTGCCTTATTTCTTGTCATTTAACATTCATTTGTCTCATATAAAGTTAAGACGTTCGTTGACTTATGTTTGTTAACTATGTAGGATAAACAGGGATCTCATGGACCGGCGAAACTTGTAAATAAACCAGAACATGTTGAGGATCCCTTGTACCAAATTGCATTGACCATCCCTGATCTTTTCTTCAGACCGCTGCAGGTGCCATGGGACCTGGACATGTTCGGGGTGCATAATGACAAGTTCCCATTGTACATCAAGTAGGAGGATATTTCTAAGATCATCCATGGTGGTCAATGTCTAAACATCTCTGTTATACAACTGTGGATTCTATGTCATTCTCCAATACCTAAGTTACATAACACATTGTTCTATGTTCATGCATAATTGACTTTATTTATAAAACAATAGGCATATGAATGAGTTATGTATGCAATCGGATCATCCCAATGTGTATGGATTCATCGAGCCACAGTCCATACAGAGATCTGGACAAATCTCCATTTGAATCCGATGACTATCTCAAGAAATGGATGCAGAGTTCACATAAAGATTTCTACCTTGCAGCGTACTTGAATGGGTAAGTAAAAATGTACAAAAAAATTTAATTAATGTATGCAGTATAATAACTTGTTTTTCTCCAACGCAGTTCACATTGGAAACTGGTCGTCATATGTCCTAAGGCCAATGTTGTTGTGTGGTTCTGTTCGTTGCACAACAGGCCTGATAACTACCTGAAAGCAATTATTAACAGGTAGGTTGTAATTTTGTAACACATTTCTGTTATTATTTCTAACACATGAATATGTTAATTGTATAATATGCATACATTTTTATCTTAAGCAGTGCTTTGAAGGCAGTCCATGACACTGAAGGAAATAAATCAAAGGCTACTGCTAAATGGATTGTGCTTAAAGTAAGTCTTTTAATAAATCATGGTTCATGTATTGAAAATAATATTTATTACTATTTACACTAATTTTCCGTTTAACTTTGACCATGTTATTGAATTTAGTGTAATAAGCAAAGAGGAAGCACTGAGTGTGACTATTATGCCATGCATTGGATGTGGACGATAGTCCAAGGAGGCTTCAGGGACAACTGGGACATGGTAATTGTCTAACTTAAAATATTTTTTTCTTAACTTGTTTTTGTTTTATACTTTTTAATTTATGTTTTATTATGTCATGCAGTATTTCACTGATGAAAGACTACTCGAAGCCCAGACATTGAAGGCTGTTAGGGTTGAATGGGCTAAATTTTATCTTAGAGTTAGAGATCAAATATTAGGTTAAGTGGTTAAGTGATTTTTAAACAATTGTATAAACATTAGGCTAGGAAATCATTTTTATGTACATTGACACTATTGAATTTTATTTGTTATTCAAATTTTATTTTATTGAATTGTATTATGAAATTGGTTGGTTGGTATGGGTCTGGATTTTCATTTACAGATTAAAGAATTGCACTGATTAAAAAAACAAAAAAAATAATTTTAAAAACAACATCGGTTTGGTTTTCATTAAAAGCTGATGTTGTATTGAAAGTTAACATCGGTTCTCATAAGAAAACCAATGTGCCTATGTGTATAACAATATCGGTTTCCATAAGAAAACCGATGTTGTTACCTACATAGGGACATCGGTTTTCCGATGTTAACCTACAATACAACATCGGTTTTTAGTGAAAATCGATGTTGTATGATATGTTAACATCGGTTTTCTTATGAAAACCGATGTTGTAGTGTAATCTTTTACATTTTTACATTTTTATGTGTTACATATCGATATCGGTTTTCAATAAAAACCGATGTTGTACAATTTTGTTAACATCGATTTTGAAAACTAATGTTAACTTCCACACTTTCAACGTCGCTTGATTTAACATCGGTTCAAAATCGATGTCGAATGTCAAAAATAACCGATGTTGAATGCTATTTTTCTAGTAGTGAATATAAGGTTACGAACTCAGATACTCAGATTTGTCATGTTTTTTTACTTAATAACTATCTGAATTCGACCTTATTCAGCTCATTTCTAACCGTTACATTCGACTGGTTTGTGCAAAGTCAGCTACTCTTGGACTAATCTTCCAGTAACTGTTAGTAATTGCTCGCCTAAAATTTAGGCACGATCTCCATCTTCTAAATGCCTTCAGTCTTGCATTTTGAGTTTCATATGATTGGCAGTGACTTCCTACTTTTAAGGGAGAGTATCGTATAAACTATTTAATTTGTAACTTCTATACCCACAATTCAATTGCAAAATTTTCTTAAAATCCTGGGAATCTTTCCTATGTATTAGAAAAAATATAGAAATAGAAAGAAAATAAAATGCAAGAGAAAGTAAGCATACCGTTATAATAACCCATATATAAAAACATAGGGATTCAGCAAAAACAGGAAAAAAAATCCAATGTATCTAAAACTAAAATATGATCAATCCAAAGGACATATCCAATGTTGAAACAAGAATCTAACTATTACTGCTCAAGCTACATGTACGGGGTTGTTGTAAACGCTTTTTTTTTCTTTTCTTTGCATAATCACTACCCTGTGGAGTTAAGGGGAATAGCTTCCCTTGTTTGAAAATAGTCCCTCTCAGCTTCAGCCATTCGCTCTTGGAATATAGTCCATTCTTTGTTACACCTCTCTCTCACCTAATGCAAAAGCAAAGTCTCGAATTAATATATGGATGTAAATTCAGCATTAATGCCCAAAAAACTTCTAAGGTAAATATTTGTTAAAATAATACAAGCACATCATTAAACCATTGTTGTGGTAGGAAAAAATCACACGTACCCCTTCCCACGGTGCCCTTCCCCTCTCTGCTTGACCCTGTTGAAAGAAACACAAGTCAAACCATGTAAAAGACATTTGAGTGGTCCATCAAGACTTATTCAAGGCGTATTGTATGAGTGATTATGTCGTAAGTATTTTAATTTTTCAAGAAGCTTATTTTGATGACCAACGAAACTTAATTAAATAAGTTAAAAAATAATTGCTTATAAAAAACTCATAGGTTGATGTAGTGATGTTAGACACTATTGTGTTCATATGTGGGAGAGGGAGCAGAGTCTACTTATGGAAATAATTTGTGTTCAATCCACATTGTATACAAAATTCTCTTGAATTAGTGATAGTCACGCACCACAAGCGACATTAGTATATGACCTAGTGGGTTGGGGAACACTAGTGATCTTTGACTCAAGACAAAAAAATAATGACATAAAAATAAAAAGTTACAAGTTAAGATTTGACTCAACGTGGATAATATATTATAAAAATAACGATTAAAAATGTAATTATACATTTTATTTGTATTTGATTTTACACAATTATTAATTATTGATTTTTTCAATAATAATTGTGAATGCTCTTTATTATTTAAAGTACATGTTCTCACTTTATAGGATCTACAAGTTATCTTTACAAGCTTAACCTAACACCTTTAATTTTTAACTTAATTGTTCATATGTAAAGGTAAGCCTGCGTACAATATACCCTCTTATTATCTTCGCATAACGAGGAACCTATTAACAATGAGATACATAATTTTTTTTTACTGTTGATATGATGGCATAAAGTTTAAATAACTTTTATAGAAGTTCTTTCAAATATGCCTTGTATAAAAAAATTTAAAGCTTCAATTACCTGGTTCCCAAGTGATGGAACACTTTGGTGGACAACCCATTGAGTGTCAACCACTCCTATTTTCTCGTGAGGAGGCTGCATCCAATCAAATCAATAAATATCATTTGGTCCAAATCCAATCGTGCCAAAATGGGTTCTTATCAAAAGAAAGATAAATACTACTAACCTCCACACATTTTCTGAGAACGAAATCAAGGCCCCATCCATGAACTAAGTCGTTCTGCAAAGTGGCACGTGAAGAACAAGTTAGATATATATGAATTGAATTGTGTGGTGAAAACAAAAAAAATAGAAAACACAAAATGAGTCCTCATATAAACCTGTATCATGTGCCACACACAACGCCATGCATCTCTGGAAAATACAGGAGCCATGATCTCAACAAATCTGAGAAAATTTCAAGTGTCAAAGCTATTTTAGATACATATGATATGACCCCTTTAGAAGCTCACAAGACAGAAAGAAAGAAACAAAGGTGCATGTTATTAAGTACTAAGTGCATATTTGAGGACTTATTTCTAAGGGGAATAGTTTTTTTTCTTTTCAAAATTCCCTCATGAACTTGGCAATAATTTTATCTTCAAAATAAGCTAAACTAAACATGCGCTGAATCTCTTAGGAGTCAATATTTGCTTACGCAGCACATGGTGGCAACTGTGGATCAGAACACCAACCACTTCTTTCCTCAGCTTTCCTGCAAGAGTTTGACAAATATAGTTTAAGCTAGAACATGGAACAACTACAAAAGAAAAGATTAAGCAGCAATAATTGTTTAATGGAGGATATCCTGCTAATCAAATGTAGAAAACTGAGGAAAATTCAGAAACAACCGAATAAAGAAAACCTTAATCTAAATGGCCTTTCAGAAAATTGACTTTTGAGTTCAAATGCACAATGGCATTGTTTGATACATGTAACGGTCCCTTATAACATGAATAGGCTTTATTATTGTTGTTGCGGTTGATAATTTCAATTATCGAGCATGGAATTGGCTTAGAACAAATATGACGAGGGTTGATGCGCCTTTGTATGTACGGTGTATGGAACCTCTTCAATGCTTGAAGATGATGCGTAACATCTGCTGGTATGATATAGAGCTGTTGTGATGTAGCAGAAATGACAGTTGTTGTGGAAAACTTGCACAGGAGAGCTTACACCAGGTTATAGCAGCAACTGGACACAGTTACATGCAGGTTGTTGTGGCCTCGGGTATGATTTTATCTAGTTGGAATATAGAAGGAAATTAATAGGGTACTTATGTTGTAATTCTGTTATAGCTGTACTGTGTAATTCAATTTATGTACTGTTCTCTGGGTTGGAGTTTTTGATAATTCTAATTTTAATTGTAATTCTAACCAGTTTTTTATAATACAATTATTCTGTTTTCTGTGTAAAAGAAAATGTTGTTGATGAGTTAACAATGATAACATATATAATACACAAAAGCAATAACATTATTCACTTACTTATGGACTTCACCACTATCCCTTTTCCTTGTCATCTGCCAGGTAAAACTACTACTTGGGTCTATACCAGGCTGTGAGATCTCCAAACCATGTTTCCTTACCATTTTTAAATACCTGGGACAAAGAGATATTTGATTAAAAAAAATTCACTAACACTTTGATTCCCACTCTATAAGGAATGGTTTTGACTTTTAGATACTCACTCTTCTGCATCAAAATGCTCCACACCAAGATCCTCATCCCAAATGAAGATGTAGTCATAAGGAGCCACAACGTCAGGATGCAGAAAGCGTTTAGCATACCACCTTAAACAGAATTTTATGGATTTCATGTCAAAACTTGATGACTAGGAAGCCTGATCAAAATTTGTAAAATGAAAGAAAAAATCAATACAATATCCACTACAAACCATTTAGTTTGCTTCCTAGCACTGATATGAATTGCTCGCTTTGACCACTCAAACTTTTCCCAATCACTAGCCCGCCCATCATAGTGAAACAACACTATGGTGAAGTTTTCAGAGAACTGTAATGTTAAATCCAAGGTTCACATAAAGAGCTAAGCAAATTGAAATTAATTAATAGGCAGAAAGAGCAGAATGCAGTCAATGAGTGAAGACAAGTCAGAGAACAGATTGGTGCAGGGCAGAAACAGAAATGACCTTTTTTGCTGCAGCATCAATGTTGTCTTTCTGATCTGACCCAACAGTAAATGTTACAAGATACTTCGGTTTGATACTTAGGTCCTGCAAGTGCCACCTCCATCAAGAAAAGAGTCAGATTAGAGGACAAAATTTACCTCAATAGTCATAACAAAAATCTTTGAAATTTCTGTTGTCCATATCAGAAGCATGATCACAAGCTAGCATATGCAACTTATTTTTGTATGAGTTCATTAATATCAATTAATATCACTTAATTTTTCTAGTGCTTGTTGCACTACAAAAATACATGTTATATTTTGCAATGCATTTTTTCACTCCACCAAAACGGATGTAATTTACTTTCTAAGTAAAGGGTTAGATACTTTGACATTAGTGAACACTTATCAGCTAACTAAGTTTCCTTTACGGTGAAAAATAATGTTTTATTCAAATGCATGTTTTACATTAAGATGCAGTGAAAATGCACACCTGATAGGGCATGCCCCATAACCGATGAAGATAGAAATCTGATTCAGATTCGACAATTTTTGGGGGAAGCCTTTCAGCCCCTCGAGGATTTGTAGGAACCCAAATCTGCATCATAATCAAATGTATCTATCAGTGCAAGATTCTATAAGATTGTAAAGGGTATACAATGGTTGCCATTGACAAAAAGCATGTCATTACAGACATGTATATATCACACCAAATATTATGTCAATATAAGGTAAGAATGTTAAAAAAGTACGCTAGAGGCAAAAGATTATGTAAATATAAGGTAAGAATGTATCACTCAACCAAATGGAATTTTAAGAGAATCTAGGAAACCGGGCTTACAAAGATTACCCAATAAACAGTCAATCATAAAAATGTCATTAGTTTTGGAAACTGTGATCAACAATGTCTATCCGAAACTAGTCATTTTTTGCAACTAGTAAAAAAGTGATAATCATCTTGAGAATGAAATACAGGAGGACAAAAAACGAACAAGAGAAAAACTAGAAGCGAAAAAAAAAAAAGAAAAAGAAAGGATGACATATTTGGAATTACCTAGACCACATTGTTTGTTAAACATTCAATACATAAAAATCAAATGAAAAAAAAAAATTAAGAAATATTATTGAGTATTAAAAAAACTAAAAATCAGTTTGCACAAAGGTAAGAATTTCGAATGCATATTTTAACTGGTAAATGCATTATAAATCATCATCAATTTTATTCTAATAGAATAATTAAACCAAAAGAGAACATATGATTTTCCCGCAAAAAAAAAAAAAAAAAAAAAACATCTGTTTTCTCAAATTATATCTGCCAGGGAGCAATACTATTAATCATCCCTTTTTATAAACTAATGATCCAATGGATAACGAATCCAGGAATTTGTCTCTGAGGCTTGTGATTTAGGAAGGGTAGGTACAGTAGGGTCAATCACAATTTGAAGATTGGAATGTCAAAACGTGCATTTGTCAACATAAATCTGTTAGGATATAAGGAGGTAGATGAGAAAGTTAGTTAACATAGTTAGACTATTAATAAGTTAGTTATTACAGTTAAGATATTGATTAGTTAGTTAAGGGGAAAGGAGAAATCCTTTGTGAAGGGAAAACCTTTGGAGGAGAGTTTTTTCTCCTATTTTATGTTCTTTTCTTACTAGTCAATAAAATCATTTATTTTCTTTCTCATTTCAATTCTTGGTCCCTAACAATTGGTCTGACTTGCTGGATTCAAGTTGCACAATGGAGAGTAGAGTGAGCGCTTTGGAGAAATTGGCTAGTGAGCATGGAAAAGTAACTACAGACCTAAAAACAATTCTCATCGAAGAAAGATTGCTGGACATGATACAAATCAAGGAATTACTTCTTGAATTCAAGAAAGGCCTTCAGATGGTTGAAAAAACTCGATTAACAGAGATAAGAAGCTGGAAAAGGAAAATAGTGACAATAACAGGTCTACCAAGGACAGTGAGGAAGAGGAACCCAATTCTTGTGGGTTGCACCATTATTCTTGCAAAATCAGCATTTCAGAGTTGAAGCATGGATGGCTAAAAAGTTCAGAAAACGTTCTTGAGGTTAAAAGGGAGGAAAGCATGGAGGAGGAGGAGCCCTCTGAAATCAAGATCAAGATAACCATTGAGGGAATTAAAGAAATCAAGCAGATGCTGCAATTGCTGATCAAGAAAAAGGGCATTAGTCTTGAGTTTGAAAAAGAGGATAAACAACCCATGCAAACAGTCTCGACTTTACAGTTGGGTGTGTGGATAACAAAGTCACAACAAGACAGTGATTCGGTAAAAGTCCTTGAGGGTTCTTCCAATGAGAGAATTGGTGCCCACCAAAGGGAGGAGCTTGGTGTTGAAGAAAAAGACTCGAAAACCATTGATGTCGGGTGGTAGAGCAGATCAGGGTGGAAGAGATTGGGAATTTGCAGCAGAAAATGCAGGAACAAGAAGGGGATTTCTCAATTATCATCAAACAATCTCATTCTTGAGTAATGTCATAAATGTTGAGGGTGATAATGGTTTCTTTATGAAACCCACAACCATGGAAATTGGGATTATATGGAGACTAATTGTGCCTACACCACCACTAGACCCGTCGGATGCAAGCTTACATACGACCCTTAATGGGTTGTCATTAGCAGAGCTACAACTTCTCAAGAAGAGGTCTTCTTTGTTGACAAAGTTAAGGAATTTGGGCATGTAAGTCAAACAGCCAGACACCAACCCACTTGCTACAACTAGTAAATCATTGTCTGAGATGCTAAGGGCAATAGAGTCACTACAGGGAAACTAGAACTACTTTGCAGCAGTTCGCAATGAGAAGAGAAATCCAAAGCTAGAAGCTACTCATTTGGAAAAGGCCAAAGAACTTTATACCAGAGTTCTGATTCAGCATTCTTCCAATTTATATGCTGCCAATGCTGCTGAGGTAGTCTAGCGGAAAAGGGCCATTTTAATGTGTCAAAGGATATCTTTACACTAGTTCAAGAAGCTGCTAGTAGTAGTGTTTTTGTCCAGATGCCTGATGTGAGGATAAATCTGGCGCATGTTTATTTTACTCAAGGGAATTTTACTTTGGTTGTTAAAATATATCAAAACTACTTGCGGGATTTTATTATAATACAAACTCTCAAATACTTCTTATTAGCTTGTACACATTATGAGCCTGAACAATGGCAAGACTGTATAAAAACTCCATTGAGAGCCATCTATTTGGCACCCTCGAACTATACTTTAAAGTTTGATGCAGGGGTTGCAATGCAAAAGTTTTCAATATCAACACTACAAAAGGAAAAGGGGACTACTGATGAGGTGAGAGCAATTGTTGCTAAGCTGCAAAATGTTGTTCATGTATTTAGTCAGTTGTCTTCTGCTTCCAACCTACAAATTGACACTCATGCTGGATACTGCAACCACTTGCTTTCGGCTGCTAAAGTTCATCTTGAAGCATCTGAGCATGAAGAGCAGCAAGTACAACAAAGACAAGAACTTGCTCGTCAAGTTGCATTGGCTGCGGAAGCCCGGAAAAAGGCTGAAGAGCAAAGGAAATTTCAGATGGAAAGGAGAAAACTTGCGGAAGTGTGTCGCTTCAATTTTCAAATTCTAACCTTGAGGACATGATTTTAGGAAAGGTGTATTGTTAGGATATAAGGAGATGGGAAAGTTAGTTAACATAGACTATTAATAAGTTAGTCAATACAGTTAGGATATTGATTAGTTAGTCAAGAGGTTAGTTAGATAGAGGGGTTTATTAGATATAAATAGGGGAAGAAGGATGGGAGAGAGGGGGATCTTACCATTTGTAGATTGAGCATTAACTTTTTGTGAAAGGAAAAATTATTTGTCAAAGGGAAACCCTTGGAGGAGAGTTTTCCCTCCTATTTTCTGTCCATTTCTTACTAGTCAATAAAATCCTTTCTATTCTTTCTCATTTCAATTCTTGGTTCCTATCAATATCTTAGATCCTGATGACAATATGTGCCATTTATGGGAGGATGAACTGATATTAGTGATGCTGTATTCATTGAAGTGTACAGGGTGAGGCAAATATTGGAAACTCAAAGGAGGTGAAGAGCAAAGTCATGAAGATAGTCACGAGCAACATGGTTCTATGTATCTCAGTGCCAAAAGTCTGCTGGCCAAAATTTGTTCAAGAATTAACGTGTAGCAGGTGTAAGTACTATGTATAAGTCTATTCAGGTGCTAGTGTGAGGGAAAGGGATCCTAGTTACAGCTTCCTACATAGCTGACCGAATTGTATAGGAGTATGATGGTTCTATTATTGTAATTGGAGCATTGTGCATTAATAGATGTAGCATACTATGGGAAAGAGTAGAAGTGTCATGTGTTATAATGAAGGGAGGGGAACTTTTATATGTAGCAAAATGTACTTCCATTATAACTAATATTGGTACAACTTGTGCCATACTGGTTTATTCAATAAAACATCTTTTGTTTGGTTATAAAAAAAAAAACCATATCTTGAGAAACAAAACTGAAATGGATCCAACTATTATTAATTCCTTTACCATCGATGGTTAAAACCAGCAAAGTATAAAATAGGCTAATGATGGAATACTTTTCATCTTGATAGTAACTTTTTCTTAAAGCATTTTCTTAAAAAAAAATCTGCACAAAGTAGACATATTGCCATCAGTCCGCAAGTTGCCCTCAATCAATAATTGTAAGTAGGGGACTAAAGCAGCAAAACCCTGTGCCTTCCATGAAAGACAAGAAAATATGGTCTATGAATTTCTAGAGAACCATCTCAAGTTTTTATTTAGTTTTTTTAACCATGATTCAGGAGTTCAGATACCTTCTTATTATGAAAGACAAAGAGAATTGAGAAGATAGACCTTATAATAAAATATCACTTCACTAGTCCAGTCATATCTCTCCCACAAAAGATGAAGTGAAAAATTAATGAGATATACTAAAACACTATAAAACCATACCTTTGTGTCATTTAATTTGTGAACCTTCTTGTACATGCTTCTATCCCTCCTAAATGAAGCCCAGGCATCCCACAAAGACTTGGTTGAAATTTTCGAGTAATTGTCATCAACATAAGTTAGATCAATGGATGGTAAAAGGCTGGCTGGAAGGTTCATCTAACAATTAATAACATGGGACAAAATTCATGTGTTAGCAAGGTCACTTCTCACTTGACAAGCTATTAAAGAGCAATTTAAGGATATGAGGGAAAAATTATAAACCCTACTGACCCTAGTCAATGCCAGTGTTGGAAATGATACTCCTAGAAAGAAGCCAAAAACAACTCCAACAAAGGTTGCTAGGGTGAGCCTCATTGCTTTATTTTGTCTTTTTATATTTCCACTGCATGCCCGAATTGAAAAAAAAAAATTTTAATGAATCAGGTATAAAGCAAAATTCTATGCTGTTTCTCTTGTAGGGAGAGCAATTCATGCCATAAAAATGTATCCAAGTCACACCTTCGTATGGGAATCCCCATAATACTCAATTATATTTTGAGGTTTGTGCTCATGAGTATGCAGAATGTCTTTCCTGTGACAATGAATCGCCAAATGTTCACCCCTGAAAATGTAATACATGTCAAAAGCAGACTAACCAAGTTAAATATCACTTGTGACATCTATAACCATATAATAGCACCACCATAAATTCTTAAAAATTTATATGCCAAGTTGCAAAATTTAATCAGCTGTATAGTTCAACTAATTCCAACATATGACCAAGGTTGTAAAAAACCGTTTGCGGCCACAATTTTAGCTACAACATCAAGATTTTTTAAGTGTCTGTGACTGCAACTGTGAACACATGAACCAGGGGCGGATCCACACTGGTGCAAGTATCCCCTAAACTTTAAGTTTATTTTAAAAAAAAAAAAAATTCAAAACGCACAGCTCTTTTCTCTCTCGTTCACGCCTCACCACAGTGACCACACTGCGTCTCCTCCTCGAAGCTCGCCCGCCCGCGCGCCCGTGCCGTTGCCGCGCCGGAATCGCCTTCGCCTCACCGCGCCGTCGTCATCAGTGTGCAGCTCAGCAGCTCCCTTGGGGCCTCGTCGCGACCGCATCAGCACAACAGCACCCGTCCCCTCGTCGCGGACCGCGCCGCCGTTGGCCTCTGCTGTTTGTCTCCACGGGTCACAACCACCTCGGCTGGCTTGACACGGCACCTCAGCTGGTGAGATGCTTATCTTTTATTGTGTCTGCTATGTTTATATAATGCTTTCTGCACATGGCAATCAAGTTGCTGCAGACAGTTCATGCTGGTTTTAAATTGCAATTAGTTGGGATTGCAGTTGCAATTTTGTCGTGAATTGTGAATTTGCAATCCTTGATAATTGATATTGCAGCTGAGGCAGCTGCAATAGGGTGTGGAGACCACAAATTTTTTGATGTTGCAGTCATAATTGTAGTTGCGGACTGCAACTTGATAAAGTCTAATTTAATCGGAAAATAAATTTGTTGCTCTGTTTCTAATATTCAAATTTGGCTACTCATCACTGCTTAAGTCCTTGTGCTGCCACTGTTTATGTACTTTTTTTTGTGAAATTATAAATATAGTAAGATGCTAGAACTATATTTCTTCAACTTACTTGACAAATCCAAATTATGCTACTGTGGCACAATTATGCCATCTTCCTAGTCATATAGTGTTATGTAGTTAGCTTATGTTTTGTGTCATCTTCAATTTATTATAATGAACTTGTATGCACAGCTTGTCAGTGTCAGGTTTATTATTTATTGAGAACCTAGAATAATAATAGAAATAGAGAATGTTGATACTGCACTAGACCTGGCTTCTTGTGATATTGTTGAATCAATGATAGTGGAAGGATAATAATAGGTTGTTTTTTTTATTCATTCCTTTTTGTAAATATCTGAGTTTTATCTCTTGACATTGATGTATGAAAGGCATTGTTTCCATAAAGATTATGTTGTCAATTGTGATAATGAAATGTATCGGCTAAATCATACTGAAATAAGACCTTTTGGTTACATTTCCATGATTTATTGTGTGCTTTTGCAGTGTTTTACATGACGGGTTTTTATTATGTCTTAATGAGAACTTTAATTTTTTTCATTTTCTTGAAAACTGTCTCTTTTTTTTTTAAGAATTTTCTCATATACATTTTATCTTCAACAAGTTTGGCATATTGTTAGAGCTTGTGGTTGTATATCAGTTAGTTCTATAGTTGCACTGATGATCTCTTAAACCTCTGACAGGGTTTAGTTAGTGTGCCGATATTGCTGGATTCAGTGGTTCAGAGACAATATCCTTAAAACCTGATGGTATGTGCTTAATATTTCAGATTGTAGACATTGGACACATGATTCATGTTTTTCTTGCGAACCAGCATTTTCTTTCAAGTTCATTACTCCAAAAAAAAATTAACATAGTCAAGGAATTAATAGGGCATGGAACCTTATTAAGTTATAATGATTAAAGCAAAAACTTATTTGGAATGATTCTTGTTGAGGAAAGCGTCTGTTCACAGTTATGCTTTACTATATACATGTAATTTATTTTCTCATCAATACAAAGGACTGATGTTATCAAATTTATTCATAACCTTATATATAAAGTGTTGATTTAAATTTTCTTTACAAAAAAATTCAAGGGTGTTGCCCCCGAACTCCCACCACTAAGTGTGCGGACAAAAAAGAAAATTTTTGGGTTCGCCACTGACATGAACCACATTTGAATGCAAATTTTCACAATATGGTGAAATGTGACAAAATCACAATCGTAACTGTGATCATAGTTTAAAATTATTACCCTCACAAACCAGGATGAAACTTATGGATTGCAATTTGCACCATTAAGCACTCACCTGACTCTACTAAGCCAGCACTAAATTAGTTGGAAAAAAAAAATTCTTGTCATCTTGTGACTTAGAATCTCCACTTGCCGCACCTCATCAAGTATGCTATGCCAAAGGGTTTGGCTCAGCTGGCATTAGGTTAAATTTCCATAGCAAGAAATTTTCTTTGATTACAAGTAAATGTGCATGATTGGTCACTTTTTTTTATCAAGTACCAACAAACAAAAACATGAAACATGGAATTACACAACCAAATACGTGGCCTCAATTAAATTAAAAGGACCGTAAGAAGCAAAAAAAAACATACACGAATGGGGAAAGGAGAGGCAGCAACAACCAAGGTACTACTTTTCGTTGATTGAATGATCAGTGCGAGATTCCTGTACCACCATTACCATAATTAACAAAACATACCAATTATTTTAATTTAATAATAATAATAATAATGAAGATGAAAATTGCAATTATAATTATAAGAATAAGGCATACCTAGATGAATTGTGTGCACGTAAAAGGTGTTGGCACGAGAGAATATGGGAGAGAAGAGAAAATGGTGAATGAATATAGAGAGAGAGAGAGAGAGAGGAATTGGAAGATAAAGGGGGTTAGGATTTGTTGGGGGTTAGGATGATAATGAATGATGATGTGTCGTTGTTGAAGTTGTTATGTCATGGAATTGTTGTTTGTTTTGGTTGATAGTGTCGTATGAGAGGAAGTGTCCCTCGATAAGGCCGAAGAAAGGCGACTTTGTAACTAGATACTCATTACACACAGCACCTTTCACTGTGGCCCACCACCATGTAGGCCCTACCTAACTATCTCATTTTTCCAATCATTGGGAGTTTGGAACACGACCTCCTACTATTTTTTTAAAAAATTTATTGTAATATTATAAATTTAATTTTTATTCTTTAACTAAAATATTCTAAAGAGTTATCGGTACGTTAACGTTGTTGTAACTTGTAATATTATAAATTTAATTTTTAGTTTGGCTTAAATTTTAAATCTTGCTATTCAAAATATCAAATAAAGATATTTTTCCTTTTTTTTAATAAATTGAATTTTAATATTGTTCCGTTTATGAGAAACAGAATGTACCCAGCGAGATTTGCTGGGATTTGCTATGGGATCAAGCTCTCCCTCTCTGACGATGCCTATGGAGATGAAGCACCCCCAGGAAGATGATCACTGCCGGAAACAACACAAGTGGTGTGTTGTGTGTGCAGTGTGAATGGAAAAGAGAGAGTCAGAATTGTTGTGTACCTTTCACCATGAACAACGTTCTATTTATAGGAAGATACCTGGATCTTGGGAAGAGGATGGTTGAAGCCCATTATCTTTAGTTAAGATATTCAGAATATCTATATAACTGATTGACAGCGATTGCAAATATATCCTCTATTATATCGCTATCTTTTGGTGGTTGCATAATTTAAATATTTGAACGGGCCTATCCATAACAGATGCCCCACAACCCGGTTATCTAGCACTCTGGATGACTGAGATGTATCACTAGATAGGTCCGTGCTATATCAAATATGGAAATCTGTGCAGACATGGGTTAATATTGTTTGCCCCAAGCCGAGATAATTAACTCGATCTTTTAGAAGCTTGTATAAAACGTTCTTAACTACTACCGAGCTATTCCTTGTCGAGGTGGGCTCTTCTTTTAGAAGCTTGTATAAAACGTTCTTAACTACTATCGAGCTATTCCTTGTCGAGGTGGGCTCTTTTGCTTGTCCTTTGCCGAGATAATAACTTGTCTTTCAAAGCTTGTCTGAGACGTTTTCAATCACTGCTGGGCTGTCTCTTGTCTCTTCAGTAGCGGCTTAAGTAATTATGATCATTGATAAATGAAACACCTCCTTTCTCATAAATGACGCATGTCTCGATCATTTAATGTGGTTATTTCTTTTAACGCTGTAATCATTCCTTGCTTCAATAATGACGTTTTTGCCCCTGCACGTTCTTTCACATCCAAATACTTGAAACGTTTTTTTGATCTTTGGCGGTTTTCTTAGGGCTTATACGCATTTTTACACATTTGTTTCCAGCACTTCATTCTCCTCTTTCGTCTTTGCCATTTCCGCAATCTATTTTCTTACCCTGTGACTTCCCTTTGTGCATCTTGTTTCTTTGCTTTGCTCAACATTTCGACAATCTTCCTTCTATTCCAGGTACTTTCGATTTTCTTCTTTCACATTCGTCTCTTTGCGATTATTTCTATCTGCTATTTTAGTTTATGCAAACATTTCTTTCGTCTGTGGTTTCTTTTGATTCTTCATTTTCTTTCCCCTTTCTTTGCGTCTTTACTCTCATACTCCTTTCCCATGAACTATTCTGCGGAAGAAGAGGCACATATCTGTAGAACCGTCCCTCCACGTTCAGCATTTTGGTTTTTCGGTCTCCCTATTCCTGATGAGGAGAAGGAAAAAGCCATTCTGCAAAATCCTTTTGGTTCTAGTAGTTCTAGGACCAATATTCCTAAACCTTTTAATCCTTCTAAATTAGGGTTATCATCTAGTTTGTCCCACACTGAGCGTAGGACTTCTGTTCAGACCCCCATATTTTCAAGCAATATTCCTTTAGGTGTTTCTAGAAGAGATAATGTATCTGCTCAACATTTTGAAACTCGATTCGAACCCTGTTCGAAATGTCTTGACAATTTTTTCTATTTTACTAGCATTGATCATAATCATCAGGCCGAGGCTGTACTTGACAACTACCGGCATAACCCTATTGTTGTCCCCAAACCTCCACCGAGAACCAACACTTTGATTTCCAGTAGATCAAATTTAGGAACTGAGGTGCCGATTTCTATCAATACCCCTGCGTCAGTCCAGGCTTCTTCAAACGTTAGTTCTCTCATGACCAGTTTCCCAGGTATTCTACTAATTACCACTTTCTCTTCTTTTTACTTTCGTAGGTAATCATGGACTCGTCTCGTTTGGAAGTTGTTGAGGAATCCTCTGCCGGGTCTCAATCTCAAGCTATTCCTACTCTAACCAATAAGTATCCCTGGGTAACCCATGAGGTGTTACGTACTACCTCGATCTTGGATTCTGAAAGTGTTGTCGTTATTCCTATCGGAGTTCAAGAGGGTTTTAAAATTTGTGCTCCCCATCCGAACGAGCCTATTTGCTCTTCTCTGAAGGGAATAATCTCGATTTCTTTTTCTTTCATAAAGATGTAATAACCCGTTTAGGAGTTCAATTCCCTCTTACTGAATTTCAAATGCAAGTGTTAGATTACCTACGCGTTGCCCCTTCTCAACTTCACCCCAATAGTTGGGCGTTTATTGTTGCGCGATTACGGCAAGTGCACCGATCGTTTACAAGTAATAAAGTTTAGGTAAGTAGAGTATCGTCTCCACAGGGATTGGAGTGATTTCACAGCAATGTTAACCAATATGATTGAATTAGAAAACAGAAAATACGCAGAAAAGTGTTGTTGAGAGGTCTGGTTGATTGTGTAATTAAAAGACAAGAATTAAAGAAATATGCAGTAAATTGATTTAGGGAAATTACCAATGGACGTTTAATTGTGGTCAGGCGCAATCCCTTCTGAGTCCTCCTCTTTTACTTGACTGGTTTGTTAAGTTAATGTATACATATGATAAATCTCTTCTTTATTCGTGAAACCTAGATAACTAGCGAATGAGCCCTTTAAGTTGATCAAGAACCCTAAACCTTTATGAATTCTGTCAGATTAAGCATTTAGAGAATGTATCATATGGGTTCCTGTTGTGATTGCTCGGAGAATAAGTCTTTTCTATAATAGTTAATCCCTAATTCCTTAGCGAACCAACCCTTTAGACTGAATTGAAAACCTAATTCCTTAGTGAAATCTATCAGTTTAAGCATGCAAAGAACATATTATAGGCTCCGCACTCACGCATCCCTATTCCTAGGCGAAGAATGAATGTTATTCTTAACGGGTCAGAAAGTAGAACCCCAACGTTCCCATTGCGAATCCTACCCCTCAATACTTAATCGAAGTGATCAATTCCAATTAAGATAAAATAAAGAACAGAAAAGAATTAAAACAAGCAAAACATAGATTTCAATACCAGTCAAATGACAGAGGATAACTCGTCAGTTCATGGCCTTCCCACAATGAAATGTTTAGCCTGCCATAGGCCTCAAGAACAAACAAGCTGTTGAATAAGTCATGATTTTTGCACAATTCTTGCTTTGATTCTTGATTTCCTAGGGTTTGGAACTATTACTCTCTGATTCTGAATGTCTGAATCCTCTCCTCCCCCTTTCAGTTGTTAGAGGCTTCGTATTTATACTAATGTTTTAAGTAAGGTAAGAAAACCAAAAGATAATCCAAATTTCAAAGTCAATCTTTTAAAACAGGAAACAAAATCACATCCACGCGGCTAGCGCGCGATTCCACGCTAATAGCGTGGGTCTTTCGAAAGGCTGACGCTGTTAGCGTGAGTCCTCACGCTAATGGCGTGAGTTCTTCGAATCTCCAAGCTGCTTCCAGGCTTCTTTCACGCTGATGGCGTGGATATCACGCGGATAGCGTGATCTAGTCGAGGCTTTTAGCTTGGTTTCGTCTTGTTGACGCTAACAGCGTGAGACACCACGCTGATAGCGTGGTTTATTCGAGAGCTCAACCTTCTTTCCCTGCATCTGGCGCTGATAGCGTGGGTTCCCACGCTGATAGCGTGGAACTTCAAAAAATGGTTTTCTCTATTTGCTTGAGTTTTCCTCCTTTTTACCTGTAAAATGCTCAAATGTATTGAAATTAGTTCAAGGTAATTAAAATACTAAACTAGCCTAATTCTATTCTATTTCCTACATATTTAATTAAAATCTAACCTTAAACTATACTAAAAACTAGATGTGTTTGCAACACATCATTTATGTAGGCCTTTGAGTTCTTATGCCAAGAATTAGAAATACCGTGCACTCATCCTTTGTTCTTTTATTTCTTCACCGTTCAAATTAGCCGATCTGGTAAGGAACCCGCCAACAGAAAAGGATGGGTCTCCTTCCGGGGTCGTAATGACCGTGGTCATGCTGACCGTCGGCTTTTTTCCTTGTTTGCCGAATCGTTCAAGGGCTTTAAAAACAAGTTTTTTAAAGTCATTGTTGAACCAGGCCATCACCCCTTTTTTCTTCACAACTCAGATCCGTTTAGCTGGAAATTTCCTCCCTATTGGACTTCTATCCATTATGATTTTCCTCCTTCTTATTACCGAACCGACGAGGCCCAGATGTCAGATTCAGATTTGTCCTCTGCAGCTCGTATAATGTCTCTCAAAGAGTCAAAGAAACTTCCTTCGATAACTTATTATATCCAGCGTGGTTAGTTTGGATTTCTTTTGAATATTATAGGAATTATTATCATCTTTTGTCTAACCTGTGCATAAATATTTTGTAGCTGTTGAAATGGATGCTACTCCCATCCAGAGGCCCGACCACCTCGTAGCCTTTCATTCACGTAAAAAACGGAAAGCTACAGGTGGGAAAGACAAAGCAAAGGTCGCCGAGGTTGCTGATCCCGAGGTAATGGCTACCTCAAACATTCCTGCCCCAGCCCTTCCTTCGTCCGAAATGCCAATCATTGATCTTGATGATCCTCCTGCTGACATAACTCCTGAAACTCCTGCTCCTGCTGCCCAATCATCAGAACCCCGAGTTGCCGACGTATCTATTCCTCCGCCCAATGTTTCTGAGGAACTCATTCAACTGGCACCCCAAACTCTCTGGGATAAGGGTGTTACACAAGAATTCTTCAAAGTTACTCGAGCACCGAGAAGATATTCCGAGCTGGTTCCTTTTAATGCGGCGGAAATGAAAGAATTAAGTATGATCAAGTTGGCATCTCTAAAGAGTGGTACCTTGGTCGAGAGTCTGTTCACTTTGAACAAGAAAGCTTGCCGAGTAAATGCTGACCTTGAAGCTTCCTGAAAGGAAAATTTACAACTTCAACAAAAGCTTGACCAAGCCAATGTGAAGACGGCTGCGCTAGAGGCATCAGTCACGGAGTTAGAGGTTATCCGCGCCGATCTGGAGGCCTCCCGAACTACTGCAAAAGAAGCTCAAGAATTATTGGCCAAAGTGACCTCTGACCTTGAAGCTTCTCGAACCGAGCTTGGGACCTTCAAGGTTGAAGCCGAGGCCTATCGAGTGAAGATGGAGCTTGAAGTGACCTCTTGTCATGATAAAGTCCAAACTGCTCTCGTCCGGTGTAATAAATTAATTGCTCTTGAAGCCAAGAAGGCCAGAGAATTAAATGAAGCACTGGACGAGCTTATCTTCGTCAAGTCACAATTATGTCAGTCCACTGAGGCTTCTTTTAACAATGCCTTGGAACAAATTCGTTTCTTGAACCCTGGTCTTGATTTGAACACCTCAGGTATGCACTTTAAAGCTTATGTCGGCGGTGATAAGCTATTAACTATTTCAGATAGTGAAGAAGAGCCGAGTACGACAAACTTACCTGACGAGGATGCTGACCAAGGTGATTCTTGAAGGGCCGGGATGCCGGTTTCTTATGTAATGTTTTGTTGCTTTGAACAATTTTTATCTTCTGCTTTTTGATTTGCGCTTTTGGATTTCGTACTTCGAACAATTTATTTAATGCATGTCGCTTTCGCCATTATTGACTTGCTTATTCAAATATTATTTTGGTTCCAATGACCAAGTGTTCTAATCGAATCATCTGTTCGAATGTTGTTTCTGGAAACGAGTTCCTGTCGTAGCAACTGTTAATGTATTTCGTAATAATTTAAGGATATAATTCTTTCGATATAATCGATGATTTATCCATGATTAAATACGCCGGTTTGATCAAGACCGAATTAATACATAACAATGACTAGGCTCTCAAAAATGTGCACAATATGATATAATATCCTTGTGAGGATTTTATTTATTCTTCGAAGATTATTTAGATTCGTGGTATCAATGGAAAATTTATACCGGGATTCTGTTCCTCGGTTTTTTTAACCAATGAGAAACACATGAATACATTCGTGGTATCAATGGAAAATTAATGCCGGGTTTATGTTCCTCGGCTTATATAACCAATGAGAAACGCATGAATACATTGAAATTCGTAGTATCAATGGAAAGTTTATGCCGGGTTTATGTTCCTCGGCTTACATAACCAATGAGAAACTGATGAACTTATATAGGATTTGCCTAGATCCTGGCTTTATGAATTGATCGCAGATAAATTAAATTTACAATCTCGGGTCTATTGCCGGGAGATATGTAGGTTATTTTAACTATAATATTTCTTCAGCTTGTCGGTATCCCATGTGCGCTTGACCTGCTTGCCTTCTAGTGTTTCTAAAATGTAGGCTCCTTGCCCCAAGTTTTGGGTGACCCGATATGGTCCTTCCCAATTGGGTGCTAATTTTCCATCTCGGGCATTTTTGTTGCCGATGTCCACACGTCGTAGTACGAGATCACCTTCCTCGAAGGATCTTGGTTTTACCCTTTTATTAAATTTCCGAGCCGAGATATTCTTCATGTGTAGATCTCGGCGATGTGCTGCAATCCGGACTTCTTCTATCATATCTAACTCGGCAGCTAATGCCTTATTGTTGTCTATATGTGATATTTGCCTCCTCCAAGATGGTTGGCCGATCTCTACAGGTATCATGGCCTCACATCCATATGTCATTCTGAATGGAGTCTCACGGGTGGCTGTTTGAGCCGTGGTTCTGTATGCCCATAAGACATAGTAGAGTTGTTCGACCCAATTCGGGCCGGCCTCTTGCATTCGTTTTTTCAATCCATCCAGAATGACTTTGTTCGCTGCTTCCGCTTGGCCATTAGACTGTGGGTGTTCTACTGATGCAAAGTGGTGTTTTATGTGGAGTCTAGTCATTATTTCCTGGAATTTCTTATCTGTGAACTGCGTTCCGTTGTCGGTAACTATTTCTGCCGGAATTCCAAATCTTGATATTATATTGCGTTCAAAGAATTTTGGACACGGGTCGAGGTGATATTAGCTAGAGGTTCGGCCTCGATCCATTTAGTAAAGTAATCCACAGCTACTATTAACCACTTCATTTGTCCTTCCGTTGCTTTAAATGGTCCTAACAGATCCATTCCCCATTTGAAGAAAGGCCACGGTGCTATGATTAGTTTCAACTCGGATGGAGGAATCCATAATATCCGTGCATATTTTTGACAAGTGTCACATTTCTTCACGTGCTCTGCTGCGTCCGCTTGCATCGTCGGCCAAAAGTATCTGGCACGAAGGGCTTTTAATGCCAAAGCCTTTGCTCCCATATACTGGCCATTAATACCCTCATGTATCTCGGTAAGTACATACTCGGTTTGATCAGAGCTTAAGCATAACAATAACGGGGTATGAAGACCTCGTCGATATAGCTCACCGTCAACGATTGTGTACATGGATGCATCTCGGGTTAATCTTTTTGCTTCTATTCTGTTGTCCGGCACTATCCCTTGTTCCAAATAATTTATAATCGGCCTTCTCCAATCTTCGGCTATTAAGACCACCATAACGCATACAGGTTGGGCGAGCTCCTGTTGAATGACTGTTCTGTGATTACCCGTTCCTTTCGTACTTGCCAGTTTCGACAATATGTCGGCTCGAGTATTTTCTTCTCTTGGAATGTGGGCTATGGTGAACTCATCAAACTCGGATATTATTTCTTTGACTTTAGCAAGATATTTTTCTAACAAAGGACCCTTGGTTTGATATCTCCCTTCGATCTGTGCTGAAACTAACTGTGAATCAGTGAATACATTAACTTTTAGTGCTCCCTGATCTCTGGCCTGGTTTAGCCCGGCAGTCAGTGCTTCGTATTCTGCTTGATTATTAGATGTCGGAAAATTAAGTTGCAGTGATTGTTCGAGTGACACTCCCTCGGGATTCTCGACAATGATCCCGGCTCCGCTTCCCTTGGAATTGGATGACCCATCAACATATACTTTCCACACATTGTTCTTTGGTTGGGTGGAAAGTGTCGGGGTTAATTCTACCACGAAGTCGGCCAGGGCTTGAGACTTGATTGCGTGACGGGCTTCATACTTGATATCGAACTCGGACAATTGAATAGCCCAGTTCATCATTCTCCCTGCCAGGTCCGACTTGTGTAGTATCTGTCGGATGGGCTGATTTGTTCTAACTACTATAGTATGGCTTTGGAAATATGGGCGAAGCCTCTTGGCCATTGTGAGCAGAGCGAAGGCCACTTTTTCGAGCTTCTGGTAACGCAGCTCCGAGTTCTTGAGAGCTCGGCTTACAAAGTATATCGGCAACTGGCTCTTTTCTACTTCTCGGACTAGAACCGCACTTATGGCTTCTTCCCCTACTGCAAGGTATAGGATAAGTGTTTCTCCATGCTCCGGCTTCGAGAGAACTGGGGGTGAAGCCAAACACTTTTTTATTTCCTGAAAAGCTTCTTCGCATGTTTGGTTCCATCCTATACTGGCCTCTTTTTTTAACAGCTTGAAGAATGGTAGGGCCTTTTCCGCGGATTTAGGGAGGAACCGTGTTAAAGCTGCCATTCTTCCAGTTAGCTGCTGGACTTCACGTTTATTAGTAGGGAATTGCATGTCAAGCACAACTTTGCATTTATCCGGGTTTGCCTCTATTCCTCGGTGTGTTAACATAAAACCCAGGAACTTCCCAGCTTTTACCCTGAAAGCACATTTCAAAGGGTTCAAACGAATACTGTATTGTCTTAGCTTAGAGAATGTTTCCTCCAGATCTCGGATATGGTCTCCGCTTTCATCTGTTTTAACAATCATGTCATCAATATATACTTCAATGTTGCGCCCGAGTTGATCGGCGAAAACTTTATTCATCATCGGTTGGTAAGTAGCCCCGGCATTTTTTAATCCAAATGGCATTACTTCGTAACAATAGTTTGCTTCTGTGCCTCGGAATGCCGTTTTCTCTCGATCACCCGAGTACATGGGTATCTGATTGTACCCGGAATAAGCGTCCATAAAGGATAACGATTGGAAACCGGCGGAATTATCTACTAGTTGATCGATATTTGGCATTGGATAACAGTCATTTGGACAAAATTTGTTCAGATCTGTGTAATCGACACAAACTCGCCATTTTCCATTAGACTTTTTCACCATCACCACGTTTGAAAGCCAGGTGGTGTACTGTATTTCTCTTATAAATCCGGTCTCCAATAATTCTTTGATATGTTTCTCCAACGCTGCTCTTCTGTCTGGGCCGAGCTTCCTGTTTTTCTGTGCCACTGGTTTGGAATCAGGGTACATGGCTAATTTATGACAGCAAAATGTGGGGTCAATTCCGGGAATCTCAGAGGCTTTCCAAGCGAACACGTCCTGGTTCTCTCTAAGGCATTGGATTAGCTTGCCTTTGGTTTCTGAATTATTCTGTGCGCCTATTTTCGTGATTTGCTCTGGAGATCCTCCAATCTGAACATCTTCCAGTTCGTCTACCAGTTCTGGTCTCCATTCTTCAACATCTCGCATATCCAACTCCACAAGATTAACCAGCTTGCGAGATGTCGGCCTCTCTATTTGTTGATCTGAGGGATCTCCCTGCCGAATCCGAGGTGGAGAAGATGGGCCGCCTTCAGTTTCTCGGATCGTATTGAAATAGCATTGTCGGGACTCCCTCTGATCACCACATATTGTAATAACTCGGCCAAGGTGTCTGATCATCTTCATCTTCTGGTGCTTGGTGGACATCAATATATCCCATTTATGAAGTGTTGGCCTGCCTAATATAATGTTGTATAGTGAGGTGAACTCGCCAACGGTGAACGTGACTCGGCTTGTCTTGAAACCTTCTCTTGTCCCCAACGTCAATTGGAGGTCAATTGCGCCTTTCAAACTGGTGCCTCCACCATTAAAACTGATCAGCATGGTTTGACACGCTTTTAAGTCCTCCTCCTTTAGGTTCATCTTTTGAAAAGCACTCAAGTTAATGATGTTGGCCGAGCTACCATTATCAACGAATATTCTTTTAACTCGGAAATTTGCCACGGTCCCTGTTATGACAAGACGGTCTTCGTGTCCGGGCACTACGCCTTTCATATCGTCTTCTGTGAAATAGATTAGCTGTGGTTCAGATTTCTTGCTGCTTTCTTTGAATTTGGGTTGAGCTCTTACCGACATAACTTCCTTGAGATATTTCTTTCGCTGACTGGCAGTGTCGGCTCCACCTCCCATGCCTCCCGAGATCACATTACATTCGAATTCGGGCTCTGGGAATTCGTCTTTTTTAGTTTTCTTTTCATCTCGGTCTTTATTCTCCTGTTGACTTTTCCTTTTTCCTTGGTGCCCTTGAGTCCGAATAATATATTGCCGAAGTTTACCTTCGCGAACAAATTGTTCTATCGCATCACGAAGTTCCTGGCACTGGTCAGTCGTATGACCCGGCCCATTGTGGAAGTCGCAATATCGGGAATAGTCTAACCCTTCCTTTCTCATCATCGGACGAGGACGTTCTACTTTTCTCATCTCCGTGAATGCAACTTCCTTCCATATCTGACCTCGCCGAGCGTTTAGTGGAGCATACTTGTCAAATTTACACTCGAACTTTTTGGGCTTGAAGTTGGGATCAGGAAAACTTCGTGGAGGTCGGCTGGCGGGAAAATTTGTAGGTCGCCGATTGGATTGTGCATTCTCATGACGTCAGTTCCTCGGCGATGTAGCTTTCTTATTCTCCCTCGGGGCTGAGTTAACGATTTCCATCTGTTCCAACTCTAAGTATTTTTTGGAACGGATCATAAATTCATTTAGAGTCTTCACAGGATCTTTATAAATGGATTTGGCGAGACGGGATGACCCATTAAGCCCGGCTGAAATAAGGTGTACGTGGACCTTTTCTTCCAAGCCCTGTACTTGCAAAGCGGCTTCTTTGAATCTGTCCATATAACTTTGTAATGTTTCTCCGAACTGTTGACGTATTTTCCCTAATATGAACTCGGACTTGGGCTGCTTCTTGCTTGTTGCAAAATTCAACAAAAACTTTTGTCCAAAATCTTCAAAATTTTGGATGGACTGTGGCGGCAATGTGTGAAACCAAGCTTGAGCGGCCCCAGTCAAAGTAGTAGCAAAAATTTGAGAAATTATAGGCTCGTCAATACCTCGGACACACATTTGCATGTCGAACTCGTCTATATGCACCCGGGGATCTTGGCTCCCATCATACTTGGATAAGAAAGAACTATTAAAGTCCTCCAAGAATTGGGCTTCTACTATCTCGTCGATGAATGGGCTGTTATTCTGATGACCTCGGCGATATTTCCTCTGATATGTATCGTCTTCTCGTCTGGGCCGACGTATAATTTCCCTTGCTGATCTGTCGTCAACAGCGTGCTCTGGGATTCGGGCTGACAGAGCGGGCCGAGGTCCTTCCTTGCGTGAATGGGGTCTGACTTGTTCGGATTGACTGGCTGGTCCTCTATTACCAGCCTCAGTTGTAGGTGCCGAGTTATTTGTTTCATGTCTTCTTTCTGCTGAGTTAAGTTACTCATTGTGCGTTGTCGCCGGTAGTTCAGTATTAGGATTGCCCGGTTGTTTGGACAAGTTCCGAGCATCCTCCTGTCGTTGAAGCTCGTATCGCTTCTCCAAATTCTCTAACCGAGATAAAATAGAATTCAGAGCGTTGTGGATAAAATGCTGGTTGGTGTCTAGTTCTACCTCGGCCATTGATGGTGGAGTACGAGCCGGTGGCATTGCTGGGGAGGAAGCGGTGTGGGACGTCGCATCCTCTGCTACCACGTTCTCCAAATTCGCATTCCGGGGTGGTGGTGCATCATGCCCAGCGATCTGATGGCTTCTGGTGTTGACCATTGTGAATTGGTGGGATTCAAAATTTATCGTTCCCACAGACGGCGCCACTATTCCGTTTATGAGAAACAGAATGTACCCAGCGAGATTTGCTGGGATTTGCTATGGGATCAAGCTCTCCCTCTCTGACGATGCCTATGGAGATGAAGCACCCCCAGGAAGATGATCACTGCCGGAAACAACACAAGTGGTGTGCTGTGTGTGCAGTGTGAATGGAAAAGAGAGAGTCAGAATTGTTGTGTATCTTTCACCATGAACAAGGTTCTATTTATAGGAAGATACCTGGATCTTAGGAAGAGGATGGTTGAAGCCCATTATCTTTGGTTAAGATATTCAGAATATCTATATAACTGATTGACAGCGGTTGCAAATATATCGTCTATTATATCGCTATCTTTTGGTGGTTGCATAATTTAAATATTTGAACGGGCCTATCCGTAACAAATATCATTAATTTAATATAATACTATTTTGAATTTGAATGTGAATTTTTAACATTTGACATACCATATTGTTGGGATTTATTTTGATAAGTGCACCAATCACACAAGTAGTATAATGAATAAATCTATGTGTCGTTCCTTCAAGAGACTTGTACAATATAATGTGAATATAAACTTAGGCTTAAAAAACAACATAAAAGAGCAATAAAAACATGAACTTTGAGTGAGTTTTGTGAAGTGACAACAGTAAAGTGTTGAAGGGAGGAAAATACATGTTTTTATGTGATTTTAAAAACAAAACAAAATTGTGAAGATGTTAACAGATGGTAGGAAATGTTGTAGGAGGGATTTCACTACATCTTCACTCTCGTTTCACATTAAAGTGTTATACATACTTCATTCGTGTTCTTATGTTAAAAATAATTAATAAAATTTTCTTAATTCTAATTCCTCAGGTAAATTGAATTTTGATATCATTAATTCATTATAATATTAATTTTAATTTTAATTTGCATTTTTTAACATTTGACATACATATCAATGTGAGTCTCAGATTTATTAGTTTATTTTCATAACTTCTTCCTATATTAAATGCTTAAATAAAATTCTAAAAATATGAAGTTGGTACTAGATATTAGCCAAGTGTCACATGAAAACATTTTATTTAATTTTTTTCACTGATATGATTTATTATTTATTTATTTTATAAAAATATTCAATCCACCTATAATCTATATTTATAATTAATCAATATCAATATTCAATATCATCAATGTTAATATCAATATCAATCCATCATCAATAATTATACATTTGTCAGTTAATCTTGGAAAGTTATCATTTGGCTCATTCTCCTTTTGAAATGTGATTTTTTCTAGTGTAATTCCTTCCTTTATACTCATCCTTTTATTTTTTAGAACTTGTTTCATTTATATCTATCCACTTACTATCCAGGCCCTCCTGAGCATGGTTTGGGAATGTGCTTCATACATCATTTGGTTTCCTAATACATCATTTGGTTTTTTTGAAAATCTGAAATTACCCCTGATGATTTTCTTCCTTATGTTAGTTGGTTGTAGTACGTTTTTGCTTGTTGGTTCTTCATTTTGCTTTATTTGAGTTGTTGGGAATGGTTGTGCATTGGTGGTAGTTGGGTGACATTGTTTTGGGTTCGTCGAAGTGGAGGGGCGTCGTGGTGGCAGCAGAGGTAAGTGTTATTGCTTTGTGTCATACATATTCAGTAATCCGTATGGATGTTACGGATTATCCAATCTGTATGGTTCTAACGGATTAGACAATCTGTAAGAATCATACGGATTGGGTAATCTGTAGCATCCATAGGGATTGTCTAATCCGTACAGCTTCAATTCACTATTTTTTTCAAAAAAAAATCAATAATTTGTTAAAAATATATAACTCATTAAAATTGATTTTAAGTTGTGAAATTATTTGATTGAGAAAATACAATAAGTTAATTTTTTTTATTGTTTATTTAAATGGTGTTCTTGAGACTTTCATCATTTGTTAAAATATGTTATTATTTATTTAATGAACACTTTATTGAATTTAATTTTTTTTATGTTATGAATTTAATGTTAGTAAATGTTATTATTACGCGTGTGTTTTTTTGTTAATAATTAAATTAAATTCTAATTTGTTAAGATGGACAACGATGAGTGGATGCATGAAAATATTATGTCTGAAGAAATTAATATGAATGAAGACATTGGAGCAGACCCTGATGCGTTTGAAAACAATAATTGTTTAATTGATTGTTCTGCAACGTTCAAAACGACTGAGGTATTTATGTGATTTTGAATGAAGTTAAAGTTGTTAAATGATTGAATTAAGAAGATTAAAGATGAATTATCCATTTGTGTAGTTGTTTGAATCCTGTGATGCTGCATTGAAATGGGCTCGTACTGTTGCAAATGAGAATGGTTTTGTAGTTGTCATAATGAGGAGTGACATATCGACGGGAAAAATAGGAAAGACATCATTTGTCTTAATTGGTTGTGAAATGAGTGGAAAGTATAGACCATGGAAAAAAGGTTTCACACCTTCAACGACTAGCACTAGAAAATGTGAGTGTCCTTTTAAGCTACGAGGCAAACCAGTCCCGAGAGGTCAAGGGTGGATGGTGAAACTAATATGTGGCAATCATAATCATACTTTGGCTAAGTCATTCTATGGACAACAATATGCTGGTCGACTAACTGAGGAGGAGAAGATCATTGTCGATATGACAAGGTCAATGGTGAAACCAAAGAATATTCTTCTAACTTTGAAGGAGCACAATGACAATAATTATACGAGTTTGAAGCAAGTATACAATGCAAGATATGTATACCGGACACGTACAAAAGGCAATAATACTGAAATGCAACAGCTAATGAAACTTCTTAAACGCGACATGTATATTCATTGACATAGATTGAAGGATGAAAATGTTGTACATGACTTATTTTGGGCACATCCGGATGCAGTACAATTGAGCAATGCATATCATATGGTGTTCTTAATAGATAGTACATACAAGACAAACAGGTATAGACTTCTTTTACTTGACATTGTTGGTGTGACACCTACTAGGATGACATTTTACGCTGCATTTGTCTATTTAGAGGTCGAACGTATAAACAATGTTGTGTAGGCCCTTGAACGGTTTAGAGGGATTTTTTCTTAAAAGTGAATTTTTCCCAAAGGTCATTGTTACCAATAGAGATTCTGAAAACAAAAGGAATACCCACAATAACCAAGAGGGGGGTGAATTGGTTAAAACTTGGTCTTTTAAAAATTTCTTTTCTAAATCAGAGTTAGGATCTTAATCACTTTTTAAAAACAAGAAAGCTTTTATTCAATCAATTCACTCAGCTCAGAAAATTAATGGCTTAAAACATAACTTGTTGAGTAATGATAAGAGTACCAAGAATCAATGAACAAGATAGCCAATAGAGATTAAAGAACAGAGAATCAACACAAGGATTTATACTGGTTCACTTCTCAAGAGAAGCTACATCCAGTTTCTTCTAATCAACACTAGATTAGAGTTCCACTATTATAAATTTCAGTTCTTACAAGCTTTATTACATTTACTCTTTATTAACCCTAGATAAAGAAAGGAAATCTAAAACACTATTAGACACCTTATCAACAAGAACCAGAGAATACTACTCTGTTCTTCCCTAGAGAATACTACTCTAGTACAAGCCTCAAGAACAAATTTACAACAGCACCCAATTACAAAAATTACAAAACAAATTTATACCCAAAAAGAATAGAGAGAAACAACCTGATGATCCAATGACAATGAATGCATATGAGTTACCAATCAGAGTTGAATGATCAAATGAAAATCAGAACATGCTCTCCTATTCTTCTTTGAAAGACTCTTGCCCAAGAAATCACTCAAAACTCATGAAGATTAAGAAGTGGGACAAGAGGTTAGTAAACTCAGAAAAACTCTTTCAATCTTTGGTGAAGGCTTGTGTGCAATCAGAAATTCAAATTACTCAGATTTGAAAACAAGACAAGCCTCACTTCTATTTATAACAAAACTTTATAACTAACTATAATCGATTAAACGCTCCCAATAATCGATTAAAATGCCTTATGTAATCGATTACATTGCCATTTTAATTGATTAAAATGTTTGTAAGTTTTCTGGGTTTGAATCACGAAGCATATAATCGATTAATACAAACTGTAATCGATTAAACCAGTAGTACAACATTTTAGAAAAGCCTTGTGTAATCGATTACAAGAAATGGTAATCGATTAAAGCAGTGCAACAAGCTTTTCTAAGAACCTTATGTAATCGATTACAATAAATGGTAATCGATTAAAGCAGTGAAGCATGACTTTCTTTTAACACTATGTAATCGATTACAATCAATGGTAATTGATTAAATTGTTCTTCAAAGCTTTTCCAGATTTGAAAACGAAGCAAATAATCGATTAAATTGATGTGTAATTGATTAAACCAGTGGCATTTGTATTTTTCCAAAAACATTGCTTCTTTGGTTCTTTTTTCAAAAGTTGCTTTGATTCTTTATGAAAACATTTAGGCACATGAATGATTAAATGCATGCAATGCAAGAATCAACAGATTGACTTCTTTAAACACTTTATTGGATTTACATTCTTCCAAGGCATTCCAAGGCGTGTGAAAAAGATCAAAACAATTCTTCAAGTCCTAAGCTTCAAGCTTCAAGATGCTCCCCCTATTTCCAACAGATTCAGAATTGATGAGTGCTGTGAAAACTGTTTTTCCAGAGTCAACCAATTTACTGTGTCGGTTTAACATTGACAAGAATGTCAAGGCAAAATGTAAAACTTATATTCGACAGAAGAACATATGGGATTATGTCATGGAAGCATAGGGAAGTGTTGTTGACTGTGCTACTAAGAAGCCATATGATGATTGTGTTATGAAGTTTGATGTTGCATGTGCACCATGGCCAATGTTTGTTGATTACATGAAGGACACTTGGTTGAATCCCCACAAAGAAAAATTTGTGACAGCATGGACAAATGAAGTCATGCATTTTGGAAATACTACAACAAACACGTAACTTTCATGTCTGACATTGCTTAAATTATGATTTGCATACGTTTAATGTCTTGAAATGAATTAATCATATCATAAAATGCATGGTTGAGTCTGCCCATTGGACCTTAAAACGGCTACTACAGAATAGTCTTGGTGATTTATGCACTGTTTGGGATGCCATGAACAATATGATCACCTTACAACATGCTGAAGTCAAGGCATCTTTGGAAAGAAGTACACATATGGTAGGGCATGTTTTTAAAGTTACATTATATAAGAGACTTATTGGCATGGTGTCCAGGTATGCGTTAAACCAAATTGCTGCTGAGTATGAGTGAGTGCATTATGCGGGCAAAAACCCTTCTCGTTGTGGATGTGTGCTGAGAACAACTCATGGTTTGCCTTATGCATGTGAGCTAGCTAAGTATGTAGTTTGGAGCATTCCAATTAACGCCATTCATATTTTTTGGCGGAAATTAAACTTTTCAGACGAAGGTATGCATGAATCCGAAGTCAGCATAACTAAAGAGATGAAAGTCATATCCAACCATTTTGAAAAGCTTGATTTGTGTGGGAAAATGACACTAAAGACTAAGCTTAAAGAAATTGTGTACCCTGATTTAAATTCAATGTGCCCCCCTTGATAAGGTAAAAACTAAAGGTGCTCAAAAGAAGAACATCACAAAGCACCAAAGGTCTATGAGAAGGGACCCGTCTTACTTTGAGTATGTGGACGACTTACATTCTATGCAAAATAGTTGCTCTACTCCAAAACAGTCTAGTTCCTCATCTGATGTTCTAATGAAGAACTGGATGGTTCCTATGCTCGATCAATTTCATCCATTTATGCAGAAATTTATTTTGAACATCATTGATGTAAAAGCTGATGGTAATTGTGGATATCGTGTAATTGTTGCCTTATTAGGTTATGGTGAAGAGTCTTGGTCTTTGGTACGCAATCATTTGCTCAAAGAACTTGCACAATGGACTGATGAATATATAGCGTTGTTTGGTGGGATACATAGGTTTGAAACCTTAAAGCGGTCCCTACTAGTTGATGGATTGTCCAAGGTAAAACATCATTGTCTTTAGTCACGATTTGGCTTAACTTGTAAACCAATATGCATTCAATATATTTCATTAACTATTTACTTATAGGTAACGATGAATATTACCGATATGGGTCATGTAATTGCATTAAGATATAACGTCATTGTAGTCTCTCTTTCACTCCAACAAAGTATGACGTTCTTCCCTCTAAGAAGCAAACCTAGAGATCCCCAAGTTCATCGCATTCTATGTATTGGTCATGTATTTGGTAATCATTTTGTTCAGGTAAGGGAAAAATTGTTTAATTTTATGAATTTAGTTAAATGTGTCAAATTCATGATTTCTATGGTCATTTGTCTAAAACAGGTTCTTTTGAGAGACAATTGACCTTTGTCGTCGACGGCATGCTTGTGGGCTACTCACTATACCAATGAAGCTTAAGAGTGGCCCAATCATTACATTGATCGAATACAAATGTATACTAAATCGATGAAGTTGCGCACACAACATGTTGATTTAGGAGATGTGTAGACATTTATTTAACCTTAAAGCATTTTTAATGTCATATATGCAATCATTTTTAATTCTAAAAACATGTTCTTTCAGCTGGTGTTGTAAAAAATTAAACTACAATCATGCAAAATACGGTTTCCAATACATAAATGTCAAACACATCATTTTCAACCGCAACCACCCGAAGGCCTCCTCTGCGTATCTCTTGGCCGTCTAGCTCGAGTGTAGACAATGTCGTAGTCAGTGACATCGCAAGCTAGATGCAGCAGTTGCTCCGTCATAAAGTATGCATCTGTGCCCTCTGTAACCATCCTCATATCGATCATATGTTGCAAGCCCTCAGCCATCCATTGGCACACATCCTGAAACAAACACAACATGAATTTTAAACAAAGCATTACGAAAATAAAATGTTTACTAATGCTGAAATTATTTAAATGTTGCCTTATTACCACTGGATGTGCTGGCCTCTGCTCATCCAGAGATGCGTCTAACGCTAACTATGTCCACGGTTTTGTAGCATGATCATGCAAATGGGGTGAAACTGGTACAGTACGAGGCACAGGCGGAATGTGTGAACGGGCCTCCTCAAACTGAGACAGAGTCATGAATGGATGGTAAACACGGTAGAACCATTCCATATATCCAGCAAAACATTGACTTGGATAATCAACTAAGTCTCTGGTTACTACAAGGTATTTGGAGAAGTAGACCTATCTGTCGTCAACATCTTCAATGGAGGGAACTTCAGACACAGGTAGTTCTGGAATTTGTTGAACATATCCAAACTGCCTAAGTACCATCTCTGGTAAATGCCTAGTAGTGTGAGGACCCCATCTAATGAAACCAGAAAATAAATTAATAAACTCAAACGCCCTGTGGGCACGGTGCTCGACATACGGTGTCCAACAAATATCATGAGGTGTTAACCTATCTATACGTTTATGATAGGTAGTCACTGGTAAGGCCTTCGCACTCTTCCAGTGGCAGGCACAAGGTTGCCTCTCGTGATAGTGATCATCTGCAACCACATTTCCTACAGTTGAAAAATGCTCATATATCCAGCACTACAAATTGAAAATGATTAAAGTTAGCAATACATTAAAACAAAACACACACACACACACACACACACACACACACACACACACACACACACAC
>QARZ01000554.1:0-37341 GCA_013407115.1 Glycine latifolia
ATCAACATCGGTTTTCATTCAAAACCGATGTTGATTTATTACTTAACATCGGTTATACAACAAAACCGATGTTGTCAGACCATAGTTTACTCTTTTGAGCGTTTTCGTTTATGACATGTCCACATCGGTTATTCATGGCAAACCGATGTGCTTTTCAGTGTTAACATCGGTTTTCAGAACCGATGTTAAATGCTCCACTTTCAACGTCGCCTGATTCAACATCGGCCCAGAACCGATGTTAAATGTCTCATATAACCGATGTTGAAAGCTGCTTTTCTAGTAGTGCATATATTCCTACTTCCCCATCAGGCTTTGATACCATATGAGCGTGTAAGCGGAACTAGGAAAGGAGAGTTTAACATTATATGTTTTAAATTTATAAATTATTTTGCATATTATATGGTTCATAGCCATGTGAAATCCGTTTTATTTTCCTACTTTCCATTGATGCTTTGTCTGTCTTAAACTCTCCTTTCCCAATTCCGCTTCCACCCCCATATATATATATATATGTATATATTGTGAAATTATGGCTATGTTCGATAAAAACTAGTTGAAAGCTAAAATGTTAGCTAGTAGTTGACAACTGGAAGCTGCTAGCTAGAAACTAAAAAACTAGCTCATTAAATTATAAGTATTTTGATAAAAACTAGCTGTTGATATAGCTGAAAAGTGTAAAATAACAAAAAATTAATAAAATCAGGATTTATTTTAAAAAGAGTAACTAGAAAATTGAATAAATATATTGAGGATAAAAATGGAAGAAAATATAAAAAAATAGAAGTTAACGTTTTTAAAAACTGTTACTTCAAGTAACTTGTAAAAAAATTAGAAGCTACTAAAAAAAGTTTATTTATTGAACAGTCAAACAAGCTTTTTAACTAGTAAAAAAAGCTATAAGTTAACTAAAATGCATTACCGAACATAAACTATGACATAGTTTTTTCTTAATTTTATTTGACTATCGAGTATTGAAGCCATGAGCTTTTGGTCATGGGATTTTTTGTTTTATACAATCATTAAATTTGTAATCAATAATTGTTAACTATCACTTTTTTATTTTGAATTTGAAAGACCAATAAGAATATTTAAAGTAATTTCAAAGAAGTTCTTTCCAAACTAATAAAAGCACATCCTTTTATTATGATGAAGTATTTTCGTAAAAAAAATTATACATTTTACAAGTAAAACATTGTTTTCATCTAACACACTTTGTACTTCATTCCTCCAATAATCTCAACCTTTGATTTTTTTATTTTATGATTTATGTTACCTTAGAAAACTTATGTACCAAATATATGTAGAGATGAAGATGAAAAGCATTTGAAAAACACAAGGTTTTGAAGGATAATAAGATTAACAATAAAAGGAAATCAAATCTATCTAATAATAATAATAATAATAATTTGAAAATCCCTTCAATAGTTTGGAATACACATGATGCTTCAAAAGAAGCTTTCGAGCTTCTAAATACATATGTCAGCTTCGTATAGGTTCAGGTAAATACATGTCATAGAATGGTGCATTGTAAATATTTCAGTTTGATTACAAATCATAATTATTTTATTCATGGTTTTGTCATTAATAATTAATAATAATAATAAATTTGAAAATCCCTCCAATGATTTGGAACAGTGTTTTAAAAATTGACTCGGTGACTGACTCGGTTAGAACATTGGGTCAATGGATTAGTGGTCGAACCGATGAGTCACTAATTGACCCGGTTTGTAATAAAAAAATATAAAATTTGTATACCTGTCTTAAAATATTTTTAAGAAATTACAAATTGATATAATTTCATAACATAGATAATTAGATACCAAAAATAAAGAAAAAATAGATAATTAGATACTAAATTAATGGGTATTTGTTTTCATTTTTCAAGGACAAAAATGGTGATTTTCATTTTTTAGGGACCAATACGACTAACGTCGTTTTTCAAGAACCAAAATAGTGTTTTAATCTCTTATTTCATATAATAAATATGATAAGACAAAAAAGTGTATAACTTATCTATATAACTTTATTCCTTGATGAATTCTTCAAGGTAGATAAGGTCACTTTTCCTGTGTATGGTTTAGTGCTTAAAGCCTTGAACGATACCCCTGAAACGTATTTAAAGAAGCATAAGGGGAACTGAATCTTTGTTAGATATGTTAAATCAAGGCAAGTAGATAACAAAGGATTAAAACATCTCACATCAAGATTCATAAGTAAAGGATGTATTTTATTTAACAGGCTATCCATGGTGGAGGTGCCCCAAGGATTAATTCCATTATCTTCCAATTTCTTGGATTCTTTATCATCAACATGAACTCAGATATTATATAAGAATTCTTAAATTAGTGATTAGAAATCTCAAAATTGAACTGACATAAGGGACAAAGACCATAAACAATAATAGTATACAAAATTTTGTTTTTTAATTGTAAAGGACTGTTCCAATATCCATACCTTTTGAGTTGAAGCAACATTTTATATTTCAGAAATTCTATTGAGAAATAAGGCCTATGCCTTCTTCAACCACTCAATTGGCTCTGCATTCCTATCAAACATTGACCCAAATATAAAATAAAAAAAATTTCATTATGCAACTTGTAATATGAACAAAATCTACCTGTAAATGCCAAATTGATAGATGGTGAGAGCACCATGCAATCAAAAAATGTTAAACTTTCATGGTAACATAACACTATTAAGCGTTATTTTCACCCTTTGTCAAGTGCCCATTTCTGTTTTGAAGTTAATTTTTCACATCTTTAACTGTGAATAATCATTGCATATTCCTAACATATATGTTTCATAACAAATAACAGGGTCTGCTAAGCCAACATGACAACATTTGAATTCAGAAGCCACAACAATATTGATTTGCACCTAACCAATTCACTAATTCGCCCATCTAAGTACAAAACTTGAAACTGATTAGAGCCGAAATCAACTTGCGGGCCTTGTTCATAATTATTTTTGCATATAGTGGACACTAGTCCTTGTTCAAAACTCAGTTTTAGAAATGAACCTCTAATGGTTGTCTCTAAAAACTTCATTTTGAGTGCAAACAACACTTGGCTAGAATTTTAGAAGAATCATAGAAGGGAGTTGTGACTTTCAAATTAGGACTAAGTGTGTTTAGATGAGATAGAATTTTAAAAGAATCACCCTTTTTTTGCACGATGTGGAGAATTTGAAGTGAGAATAGGAGAACTTGAAGCGAGAACGACGCCAGACTGGTCGAAGAGGAAGGTGGCCGTCGGACGAAGCGAGAACTGGAGCGACGGAGTTGTGGAAAGAACGACAGTACGAGAACTTGAACCGGCGAACGAATGAAGATGAAGGTTGAAGATGATGGAGAAATGGAGAACTGTTGAAGACAAAGAAGTTGCGTTGCGTGCGAGTCTCATCTCAATGTTTCTAACAAAACCTAAATCAAGATTCAAAATGATGCCATTTTGCTTCAGACTTCATAGAAAATAAATTGACTCGGTCCTGATTTATGGGTTATCAGTTCTACCACAGACGCAGCCAGGTTGTTCCTGGTGGATTCAGGCTGAATGCACAGTCGATCCAATAGCTCACCCGACCGGTCTAGCCACTGGTTCACGATTCGATCGGTCAGACTGACCGTGCTAATCTGTATTTTAAAACACTGATTTGGAATAGACATGATGTTTCAAGAGAAGTTTTTGGGCTTCAGAATACATGTGTTAGCTTCGTATAGATTAGGGTAACACATGTAACAAAATGGCTTTGTAACTATTTGGGTTTGGTTATAAATCATAAGTATTTTATTGACAATTTTTCATTAATAATATAATAAATGAATTAAGCAATCAGTATTAAACACATTAGGAAATAAGCAATCAACATTGACTATAAAATGGTAATTAACAAACGTTTTTAGAATTAAACGGGAAAAAGAAATCAAATAGTTATTTGTCAACTAATTTATACGAAAAAAATCAGCACGTTATATTTAATGATACATGTATTTGAGACAAAAAAATAATCAATTTTCTTTAATTCAAAATATAGATTTAATACAAATGCCAAATGAAAAGTGTTGAATGCTTTCAAAATCATAATTTAATAAATGAGTATAAATTTGAAAGGAAAAAACAAAAGGAATTCTTCCTCAATCATAATTAATTGTTTTTACATGATTTCAAAAATAATAAATAATTTATTTCACATTATAGATTAATGTGTAAGTTTTAATTTGTGAATTACATTAGGTGCATTTTGTTATTTTTATTCTATTTCTAATTTCTACCACACGAATATCCTTTAAATTTGTTGTACTTTTATTATTTTTTATATTTTTATTGACTGAGATGTGTGTAATGATACCTTGTTGTAAAAAAAATTCTATTATAACTTCAATTAATAAAACTTAATGTATTGATTAATTGTAATTTTATTAGCAATGTAAATGATTAACGATAAAATTATAATTCAATATTTATGTAAATACGATAGTTAAGTGCAATTAATTGTTTTAACCAAATAAAGTTAGTTTTTAATTACTATTTAATTCAAAATTACTTTCTATTTCTAATATGTAATTTGCTAAATTATTATAAGTATCAAAATAAGAAAATAGTGTTTAATAAAAAAATGTTATTTTGATTAAATGCAAACAAATACAAAGGGAAAATGCTTTGTGATATGCATCTAATATCCTTTCAATATATGCATATGATGTTTTTAGATGATAGGCAAATCAGATCATGATCTCTTATTGCATATGGCAGAATATTTAATACTTCATTTATTGCTCTGTGCCTGAGATTCTATTTGCAAAAACATTCTCCTAGGATTTGTCGAATTCTATGAAAAATAAATGAAGTCAAGATCTGATATGCCATCAAAAGAAGAGCTCTGCTATGCAGGACCTACTCTGACACAAAGATGTGACTACCTGCTACAATTTCTTGTACACGTAAGCCTTAAAGAAAAAGCCCTTTGCATGAGGAAAAGACATGCATTAAATTCACCCAACAACCCTTTTTTATTAGACGAAGATCAAATGAAGATCTACCTATTATGAGACAACAGATAATTGAAGTCGAGACCTATATAAACTAGAAAGCTTTTGAATACTAGTTAGTTGATCATGTGCAAATATTTCTTACTCTTCTTCTTCAACTAGACTTGTAAGATTAGAAAAAACTCTCAAAGTACCTTGAACATCTTGAGAGAAAAGGACTACATACTTAGATTGTTTATGTGTTTGTAAGATGATTTTATGTTACTCTTTGAGCCATCATGAATCACAAATCTTGTCTGATTTGTTTAATGCCAACAATGACTTGGTAGAACAAAGAATACTAGGGTTGATCAAACTTAGTGTAGAGTTTGATTTGTAAGAACCTGAAGTGGTCATGACATAATACTTTAACTCGTGAAAAGTTAGTGGAACTTTGTGGTTTACCAAGAACTAAACATAGTCTCAATGGTAGAAATGAATTAGTATAATTCTTTGTATTTATCATTTTCTTTCTCTCTGATTTTAACTGGCTTTGGGTTTGAATTGTGTTTCAACCGTTTTAAAATAAATTGCGTTTTTGGAAATTCATTTTTCTCATTGTCTGAAAAGAGTTCTTGTGGTAGAGGTTGTCACACTTTCTTACAAAGTTATCTTTACAAACGAAAAATCCATTTGTTCTAAAAATGTATTGTTTAATTACATTAAATCACCATTCAACCCCTCTTTTATTGTGATATTTGCCTTTATAGTTTGGTATCAAAGCTTAGCCTCTAAGGATTGAGCACCTAATAGTGTCTAGAGGAAAAGATCCTAATGGTAGATAACAACAACGGTTAGTTCATCATTGAGGGAGCTTCTCTCACAAGGCCACTAGGCTTCACAAGAGAAGACTATTAATAATGGAAAGATAGAATGGAAATGTACATCAAGTCCAATCACTACATGCTCGCTTCATGCTATTGTGGCGATTCTTCCTAGGCTTATTGGAAAGCTTTTCCATGGTGCCATCCATCTTCATCCCTAACCTTTCTTTCATCTTTCATTCCTGCAATTAAAAACTTCTAAACAGCCCCATATTCATTTGAATTGCTAAATGCTTGTGTTCTTGAGAAAAGCTTGAAGTTTGGGTTTCAATGCAAGGTAGATTTGGGAAAACTAATGGCTAATGGGTTTAGCTATACATCAGATGTATTGTCCTTTTATAGGTTCTTCTTCATTCATCATGTACACCCCATCGTTGAAGAAGTTGACTCAGACACTGATATTGTGTTTGGCTCCATGGTTGTTCAAGTGTATGATCCCTTGCATTCTCGTGCCTATGTTCAACAACTTGAGGAAGAGCTTATCAAAATGAAAGTGGCACTTGCTCAAGCCTTGAAGGATCATGCCTTTGATAAGAAGGAAGCACATAAGTGGTCTTTAATTGGAGACATCTTTTACAAGAAAGCATATGGATGGAAGCCTAATTGCTCTCCTACTCCTCTCGGTAGCCCCTTTACCATCTCCTCTAATTCTAAGGACTCTAGTTATGAGTTCCTGAGGAAGCTTGATGAAGAATGATTGAGTGTTTTTAGTTTAATATTTTTATATTCTTATTAGCTTGTTTGACTTCTCTTGGACTCTTATTTCTCACTTTAACTCAGTTTTTTTTTCTTAGGCAAACAATTGGGCTTAATTAATAAATATTGTTTATTTTCAGATTTTGTACTTACTTGACTTATCTTCCTTGTGTAGGACCAAGTAGATTTTACAAAACTCCAAATTGAGCATATGAGTAGTCCTTGGAATGATAAGGAAAAAAGATACAATTTTTGTCAAAGATAAGCCGAGGCCAATTCTATCACTTTAAGAATAATTTTAGGTTTGGAAGTCAGAACCTCTGCACTTGAGCTTTGGGCTGCGAGTTGGGCTTTGATTGGTGTAATTAGCATAATTTGTTAGATTCGACAGGCTTAATCAGGGTCCATCCTTAATTTTTTCTCTCTTTTTCTATCAACTGTTCTTCATTGTTTTTCAGTTTTATTCTTCATTTCATTTATGTTCTTCTATTTTCTTACACAAATTATGTGGCTCTTCCACTGATGATGATCATGGAAGGCTAAACAATCAATTAATTCAAGGATCCAGTCCAAGCAAGGAGAATTTGAGTTCTGGTTTGTTATTTCAATTTTTGTATGAATGTTCATTTTTTTCTTCAATCCTCTCTTCGATTTTCATAATTATGAATGTGTTTAGGATTGAAAATGGATTAGGTTATGGATTCATTTTCTAATTTTGAATTTTAATCACAGTGTTTGGATGATATTTCAACATTGTTTGTGATTTCAATTGATTTAGGAGTTAATTCGATTGAATTGCTTCTAATGATATTGGATGAACTTTCATAATATGATCATTATCTGAGAACTATGATAATTCACATTGCTTGGTTTGGTGAATTAGATTGATATTCTTGAATCTATTTAACAACATATTTTATCAATGCTGTAAGTTTCTACATTTTTCTTTCAATTCTAGTTTGTATTCCTACAATTTTTGTTCATTGTCTGCAAAGTATTCGATAAAAGTCCCCCTGTTGTTTATCAATGAATTGAAGTTGGAATCAAATTGATTGTATCTCTAAGTCGACTTAGGTTAATCTTGTGCTATAGAATTATCGTAGTTCTATTTGTTTTATAGCAATTCATATTCGTTATCAAAACTGCCGCCGTTGCCGGGGATACGATTCATTGTGTGCTAACTTTAATCCACTCATAATTTGATAGTAGTATAGGTACAAATTGATATTCGTATAAAATGTTTTTGCAATCTGTTGCATAATTGCACTATGCTGCATATTTGCGTTGGTGTTGTTGGTTGCTATATAGTGTGTGTGTGAAGTAGTAGTGCAAAACAGGAAAAAATAGAGAAAAAATAGAGTAGTAGTAGTAGTAGTAGTAGTAGTAGTAGTAGTAGTAGTGCAATCTGTTGTGTTTTAAGTGTTCCAAAAGTGATATGTTTTGTGGAGTTTGGCTGCGCAACTTGGTGTCCAAAGTTTATCCCACATTATGAGCAAAAGTAATTCCTTTGGGATTTGGTTTGGGTCAAAATATGCAAATTAACCTCTAACTAGGAGTTTTTGCATAGGGGCATTTTGGTCATTTCACAGGCAACTAGCTTAGAATGGGCTGAAAATTTACAAGAATGTAGAAACATTAATACATCATGTTGACCTTGTAAGGAACAAACATGGTTAGTGGGGGTCCAAAATGCCAAATTTGATGATCTAGGCCATTTTTGAATTAATTTTCTATTTTCATGATTTTTAAAAATCACCAAAAAAATTACGAAAATAAAAAATGATTTTTAGACAATTATTGTGGTGTTTTTGAATTTTTTAAAAATTGTTTGAGGTAGTTTCCATTTTCTGTATCATTTCAGCAAATATTGTGAATAGTGTTCTGATATAGTAGTTGTTTGTTATTTGTGTGATTTTTGTCACTGATGAGTTGAAATGTGCATGACTAGGTCTAAACCAAGTGATTTGCATTCATATGATCCTGAGATAGATAGGACATTTCATAGGTTGAGTAGAAATAATAGAAGTGTAGTTGTGCATGATAGTGTAGTTATGGATAATAGAATAGTGAATTATGAGAATTCTGTTTATGAGTTTTTTGTTTTTAAACTTTATGTTTCTGAACATTCTGAGTCTAAAATTGTTGTTGATATAATGGCTGATAACAATTGAACTCTTAAGGAATTGGCTACACCTGATGTTGTTTATCAACCTTGGTGTATTCAATATCCTGAAACTGAGGTTAGTTATAAGCTAAAATTTGGACTACTACATTTGCTTCCAAAGTTTCATGGTCTTGCAGGTGAAGATCCACACAAGCATCTTAAAGAGTTTCATGTAGTGAGTTCCGCCATGCGACCACATGACATTCATGAGGACTATGTGAAGATGAAGACATTTTCATTCTCTCTGGATGGTGTGGCTAAGGATTGGTTGTACTTTCAACCAGATCCTATCAACATTTGGACAAATATGAAGAGAAGATTTTTAGAAACATTCTTCCCTGCATCCATAACTGTTAGTATGTAGGTGCCCTAGAGACAATTTGATTTATCAGTTGAACACCTTGTACTATTTATTATTTCAAGATTAATAAGAGCAAACTTTATCTTTATCATATTTATGTCTCACCTGTATTTATAGCAATATGCATTTAAAGAGAAAGGCCCTAGGAATAGAACAAGTGTACACTCGAGGATCTATGATAGGGATCATGATCATGAGGATTCGAGGACACTACATGTCTATTACCTAAAGCTTCTTCCTAGTCTTGAATCATCAAGAAAGGGCATTGATGATCTCAATAAGACTAGTACGACATCTTCTACTTGTATAGAGGTACAAGGTAGGGACCTCATGGAATGCAAGCATGGTGATGCCTTAGCTGATGTCATGGGTGGATCTGTTGGGGAGCAGATGGCATTGAACTGACCTGCCGAGAGACTCCACAAGGATTCTTTAAAATATCATTGGATTTGTAATGTCTCTCATTGTTTGGAAGTGTGGATTGTCCTAGACTTGAGGATGTCATTGAATACTGTGTCTTAGGGTTATACATTGACTATACGACTCTATCCTCCTGAAAATGGGGAGAACAGTGTACTCTTGGGTATAACTTGAATACATGAGTGTAGATGGACGTGCCGAAAGGACTCACAATCCCTTACGAGGGATTAGTTGTTCACAAGACCGGTAGGGCTTGGATGACTTCTAGTTGACTCAGGAATTTATGCATAGTAAGAGATCATGAGGAGTTATGATTTGTCTTAGAGTCAATAGAAGAAGATTCCTAGTTCCTGTGAAAAGCTATATTTAGTTAATAAAGTTAGATGATACTTTATCCTTGCCCTCGACTAAATGTGAATGACGATGTGAAGGATGATGGAGACACAATATCCAAATTAGAAAGGTAGATCACTTGATCAACTCAATTAGTTCTGGGGCCGCAGAGCATCGCTAGTGTCTTATGTGGTCATTAAATGAATTGGGTCTGTTAAAAGTGTTTAATTGGTCCAAGTTTATTTATGTCAGTGACTAATTGGGCCTAATGGATCACACACAAAGGTTATTTTTTTGTTGCAAGTTATAGCGAGTTTGGGCCAATAATTAGTTATTGGGCTTTATCAAGACTATGAGTTAAATTGGGTTTGAGTTGGACTTCAAGCCCACTTGAATCATGCGCCCTATTTGGGGAATTGGTGGTGAAACTGGTTTCTCCACTAATGGGCCCAAATGTGTTGACAGGTTTGATGGGCCTTGTGCCATAAATCCTAGTAAGTTAAGGAGTTGACTTGACCAAAATAAGTTTTGGGCAAATTCGAAATTTGAATTTGAAAATTTGAAAATTGAATTTGAATTCAAATTAAAATTACAAACTGGGATAAGATTGAATTTGTATTTGAGTTTAAATTGGAAATTTGAAATTTGAAATTGAATTTGAAATTTGAATTTAAATTTGAATTTCTATGAGGTTAGGTTGTTGAGGATAATTTAAATTATCTAAATGAATTATCCAATAAAGATTGGATGAAGATTCTCTCAACAATATTCTCTCAACAATATTGTCATTTGCAACAAACTTTGGAGGGATGAGAGAGAAAAAGAGGCGATTTTGATGAGAGGATCTTGATAGATTCTTTTTCAAATTTTTCGCAACAAATGGATAGGATCCATTCACTTGAATTTTGAATTCAAGTCTTGCAAGAGTGGAACAAACTCAAGGATGTTCTAGTAACATCTTGAATTTCAAAAAAAACCCAACAAATTGGGGTTGATATGGAGTGCTTATCTCACCTTAAATAGACATCTATGTGGGAGGATTTTAAAAGAAGAAACCTCTCTTGATTTTGAATCAAGTTCTATCTTTTCCTCTCCCTCATCTTCTCTCCTCTTTTGTTGCACCTTCAGTTGACCTCAAGACACCATTATAGTCTTGAGAAAAGAAGCCAAATACTTGAAAGCCTCACACCTTGCATATGCATAGCAAGCCACCAAGGAGAAGGAGGAATCAAGGAGAAGAAGTTCTCACTTGCAAGAAGGAGATAATCATGTGGATCACCATTGGAGGACGTCATCTTCTGTGAGCCTTCAAGTGATAAAGGTAATTTCTAAAACCCCAACGTGTTTCAATGAGTAATTCCTAAGCACACACGCATGAGGTGCATAGATGGTCTGTTTCTGCATCGATAAATATTTTGTTTTTACCCTCATGTGAGCACACTGTGGTTGGACCAAGGTGCTGCGTTTTTCAAACTTACAAGAACAACATTCATCCGAAAATAAATTTGTAGTATAAAGTAGCTACCTGGAGAGACATTATATGAATATTGGGAGAGATTCAACAAGTTGTGTGCTACATGTCCTCACCATCAAATCAGTGAGCAATTATTGATCTAGTATTTTTATGAAGGATTGATGTTGATGGACAGGACGTTGATAGATGCTGTTAATGGAGGCACTTTAATGGACACGACTTCTCTTGTTGCAAGGCAATTAATTTCTAACATGATAGCCAATTATCAACAATTTGGTACTAGAGTTGCTGCAACATCCAAGGCTGTTGCAAATGAAGTTTCTGTTTCTATGGTTGCCAATAACCAAAGGTTGGAGAATAAAGTGACCGAATTAAGATCCCTTGTGAGACAACTTGCCATTGGTCAATAGTAAAATATGATGACTGTAACCACCCTCATTGTTACGATATCACAACTCTAAACGTGTAATTTCAATTTTAAATGAAAACTATATTAATTTGATTATGAAAATGAGGGTAAATTTTTCGCGATAATGCACTCATCAAACAACGCACAAATACTTATATAAGTACGTATGTATGTATATTTTAAACCATTACATATCATTCATATGTCAGAACATAATTAGTTTTTTACATAAATCTAAGCCTGGGATTTACATGCCCGATCAAAGAAAATCAAAGAACCAACTAAGAAAGAATTGATAACGGAATACAACTCTCTACCAAAATAAATTTCAATATTATCACGCTGGCTTGGTGGCTCTAACAAAAGGATTTCCCTCCAACATTACCTACTACTGGTCATCTGCTCCCACGAACGGAGGTTCGTGATCATCACAGGTACCAATCACACAGTACAAAATTGCAAGGGTGAGTTTATTATACAAGATCAACAAGCACCAAATGACAACGATTAGCAAGAAAACAATAATAGTAACCACAATCATTCTAAGTAATCAATCAGTTCAACATACATTCAACAACTAGTCATCAACTTTTTCCATAATTCAAATTAATTATGCTCAGAATAATGCATGCACCTGACTTAACTCTCAAATGCAATGTGGTACCATTGGTCAGAAAATAGCCTAACCATGCCCACATGACTCTCACCTAGGAAAATGATGCAGTAGCTCATCGAGGTCACCCTGTCGTGCACAGGTTGCCCCCCATGGCGATCAACCAGAGTCATAAGGGAGTTTCAAACAGAGTGATTTGCCCCAAGTACCCGCATTTTTATCCTCATGAAAAACAACAGGTACTTACTACCACCATTTATACTATTTCCATGCAATTATGAAGTATGAAACATGGGCCCATCAATGCACTGACCGTGGATAGTTAAAAATTCTAAGCAATTCCTTTCCCTCTCCAGGGATGCTTAAATTTCTTAAACCAATCATCTTCACTCCCAGGGGTATCCAACAGGTCACTGCACTCCCATGTACACACACTACATACACTACATACATCCATCCTGATGACATCATCAACATCAGCATCACCTCTCATCTATGTCATCATCAACATCAATATCATCTCAATGTCATCAACAACATCAACATCATTTCATTTCAACATTATCATCAACATCAACATTGTCTCATATCAATATTATCATCAACATCACAAGTAATCGCATTCCACATATACATATATCACACATGCCTTGGATTCACATTCCCTAGGTCTTCAGACAACACAAATCTCATACATTCACAATCCATAAGACCTAGAGACTAATATTTTAAGAAAACTCTAAATTAAAGAGGAGAACTATAATATACAAAACAAACTCTTATGCCTATTTAAAATTTAATAAAGAAGTAAATAGGAGAACAAGTTATAAAATTTTGGGTAGAGTCTCCTCTTTAATTAAGACTTTTCCCAAAAAATCTAATCATTACAACAACAACATCATTCATAACTTTATTCATCAATAACAAATATATCGCATCCTATTAGTTTAAAACATAGTTTTTCTTGAAAATCAGCATGCAACAGGGACAAACATACATCCCTATAATTGGGTTCCTTGACCCCAACTATGGTATCAAAAGCTATAAACAAACAATAAACTCCCCTCACCTATCTAAATCCCTTTGTTAGCTCCTTGTAGAGTCGTTTTGAGATCTCTCAAGTTCATGTACTTTGGTCCAAACACAGAGCTCTATATACCAAATCAAATATAATTTAGTATAGATTTCAAAGACAAGGTTAACATTAACATTCAGGGTCAAATACTCATTCAAATTTAAAAAGGGCTAAAATGGTGTTTTGGGAGTCCACATAAAAAAGATGTCATTTTGAAATTTCGATCACACCAATGTGACCAGGGTTCAACGAAGGTCACAAAAATGACACCAATATTATAAAAAGGGTAACTTTTACAATGTCTCATTTTCAAAGGTTTTTAAAAGGAAATGTAAAAACATCCAATAACGGTACCCAAGTCACAAAAGATACTAAGAGAGGTTCAAACCATCTAGGAGAAGAGAGGAAATCATGGTTACCTTAAAGAAACCACAAAAGAAGTATTGGAGGCTTTGTTCTCTACCAAATTCTCAAGTTGAGTTTTAAAGATTTCGCTTTGATTAAAGTGTTCCTCTCCAAGCGGTAGTTTAATGATAAGCAACGACGACTTGTAGCGGTCGCCGGTGGTCGTGGGTGGTGAAGGAGGAGGATGAGAGCTTGGGTGAAGGTTTTGGGGAAGAATAAATCATAAAATTAATGATGTCACACTGCTTTATGTATTTGTAACCGACTTTACTCGCTCGGGCGAATTCTGCTCACCTAGGCAAGCTGACCTAGTTTTTAAAATTTTCACTACTTATATGCAAAGGTAATATCTCATGTGCCAGATGGTAGTTCTCAAATCCCAACGGTAAAAATTTGAATACATGGGTTAGGAGACTACATTTTTAATTTTAAGGACATCCAACGGTTAACCAATCCGGGGTTGTGATTTTACCAAAACTGGTTTTGGGTCAAACTAGAAATCACACAATTCCAATGTAGATCAATCAAACTCCACATAACCTATCATCCACACCAAGCAATTGAACAATGATAATTCACACAACACTTGAACTAATCCAAAATTAATAAAGTACGTAAATAATACATGAAATACATCAAACATATATTTTCAATTATCAAAATTTCAGGGCATTACAATGACAGCCAATCAACCAAGGTTGTGTCGTATTTGTTGTGCACTTGATCATCCAACAGATACATGTCCCACTCTCTAAGAAATGGAAAAAGCTACTGAAGTATCTACTATACAACCTGGATAGCCATTCAGACCTCAACAATAACAATATAATCCTTACTCCAACACTTATAATCCTAGTTGGAGAGATCACCTAAATTTGAGGTATGGTCCTGGTCCACAACAAAAATAGTAGACACAACAACAATAGCCATCAGACCTTGACAACAACAATATCAACCCTCCACCATCAAATACCTAGCTCCTGTTTGTTTGTAGGTGTCCTAGAGACAATCTATTTCATCAGATGAACACCTTTTTCTATTTAGTATTTCATGGTTAATAAATTTGAACAAACTTTATCTTTATCATATTTATGTCTCGCCTATATTTTATAGTAATATGCGTTTAAAGATAAAGGCCCTAGGAATAGAACAAGTGCTCTCTCGAAGATCAATGATAGGGATCATGATAGTGAGGACTTGAGGACACTAAATATCTATTAACTCAAATGAGTTCCTAGTCTTGAATTACCAAGAAAAGAGCATTGGTGATCTCAAAAAGGACTAGTACGATATCTTCTACTTGTATAGAGATACAAGGTAGGGACCTCATGGAATGTAGGCATGGTGATGCCTTAACTGATGTCATGGGTGGATCTGCATGAGAATAGATGGCACAGAGCTGACCCACCAAGAGACCCCACAAGGATTCTTTAAAGTATCATTGAATTTGTAAAGTCTTTCATTGTTTGGTAGTGCAGATCATCATAGACTTGAGGATGTCATCAAACACTATGTCCTAGGATTATATTTTGACTGTACAACTCCATCCGCCTGAAAATGGGGAGATTAGTGTACTCTTGGGTATAACTTGAATACATGAGTGAAGATGGACATGTCGAAAGGCCTCATAGTCCCTACAAGGGATTAGTTGCCACAAGATTGGTAGGGCTTGGATGACTTCTAGTGGACTTGGGAATCTATTCATAGTAAGAGATCATGAGGAGTCATGATCCATCTTAGAGTCAATAGAAAAAGATTCCTAGTTTTGTGAAAAGCTATATTTAGTCAAATAAGAGAAATGATACTCTATACTTGCTTTTGACTAAATGTGAATGACGATATGAGGGATGATTCCATCACGATATCCAAATAAGAAAGGTAGATCACTTGATCAACTCAATTAGTTATGGGGTCGCAGAGCATTGCTAGTGTCTTATGTGGTCATTAAATGAATTGGGGTCCATTAAAGGAGTTTAATTGGTCCAAGTTCATTTATGTCAGTGACTAATTGGGCCTAATGGGTCACACACAAAAGGTTGTTATTGATTTCTTATAACTAGCAAGTTTGGGCCAGTAATAGTTATTAGGCTTTTTCAAGACTAAAGGTGTAATTGGGTTGGAGTTGGACTCTAAGTCCAATTGATGCACATACCCTATTTGGGCTAATAGTGAGAAATTAGCTTCTACACCAATAGGCTCAAATGTGTTAAAAAGGCCAATAGGGTCTTGGGCCATGCGTCCTAGTAAGTCAAAAAGTTGACTTGATCAAAATAAGTTTTGGGCAAATTCAAAATTTGAATTTGAATTTTGAATTTGAACTAAAATTTAAATTATGAACTAGGAAAAATATTGAAATTTAATTTGAATTTAAATTTTATGTTTGAAATTTAAATTTGAATTTGAATTCAAGAGGTTAGGTTGTAAGGATAATTATGAATTATCAAAATCTATATCCAATAAAGATTGGATAATGCTTCTTCCAACAACTTTTTTATTTGAATTACTAATTTAAATAAAATAGTTAAAGCAACAACCAAAGGGATATGATGATGAAAGGGATGGTTTTGACATAGAACCTTCTAGGTTCTTGTTTAAAATTACAACAAATGAATAAGATTCATTTAACTTGAATTTTGGATTCAAGTCTTTCAAGAGTAGAATAAACTCAAGATGGTTCTATAAACTGTACTTGAATTTTGAATTTTACTACAAGTGAAGATCCTTGGGCTAATTTTGAGTGATTGAGTTAGGATTATAATCCTAATAAGATTACAAGACAATAGGCTCCTATGATATAAAAGCACTTTAGTCTTATGTTATGCAACTAGCTCTTTGAAGAAAAAAAAGGGTTCTTGTTTTCTTTCTGCTTCATCATCTTCTCTCCTCCATTGTTGCACCGTTACCTAACCTCAAGACACCATCTTTTGTCTTGAGAAATAAACCAAACACTTGAAGCCTCCACCTTGTCATTGCCTAGCAAGCAACCAAGTGAAGGAGGATCAAGAAAGAGAAAGAGTTCTCTCAAGCATTCAAGGTACAACTGTCTAGATCACCAATGGAGGGCATCATCTTTTAAACCTTTCAAGCTATCAAAAAGGTATTTCTAAAACCCTAGTATTTTAATGAATAGATTCTAAACAAGTTTCATGAGGATTGTATGGAGTTATAGGTTTCGCAATGAAGGATAAAATAGAAATTTTGTTTTTCACCCTCACGAACATGTTCCATGAATGTCGTGGATTGTGAATTCTAACTTTTAGCTCCCCCGTTCAGACAACAACAACAATTCCAGCAGTCTACACCTACACCTGCACAACCTATGTAGAGCAGTTTCAGACCTTACTTGGAGGACCTGATGAAGCAAATGACAATCAACAACATTCAGTTTCAACAAAATGGGAGTGCCATCATCCAAAACCTGTAGACTCAGATTGGACAGTTAGCTACAACTGTCAATTAGATACAGCAACAAGGTTCTAGCAACATTCTAGCACAATCAATTATTAATCCAAAGAATGTGAGTGCTATTACCTTGAAGAGTGGCACAAAGCTTCCAAAGTCAATGAGTGCTAGTGCCAAAATTGATGTTGGTGCCAAAACAGATTCTGCACCAAAATAGATTCCTCTACCTTTTCCTTCTAGATCCATTTTTGCAAAGAAAGTGGAGCTTGATTATGATCTTCTTGAGACTTTTAGGAGGGTGGAAGTCAACATTCCCTTCTTGGATTCCATCAAATAGATTACAAAATATGCAAAGTTCTTGAAGAATTTGTGCATCCACAAGAGGAACCTAAAGGGAAATAAGCAAGTGAAAGTGGGGAAAAATGTTTATGCACTTATACAGCGCAAAATTGTTGCTGCCATTCCACCATCCACCATGCCACATAAGTACAAAGGTCCTGACACTTTCACTGTCCCTTGCACAATTGGAGATTGTACTTTTACAAATGCCATGCTTGACCTTGGAGCCTCAATTAATGTCATGCCTATTAGATTCAAGTGTTAGAAGAATCAGAAGACAAGTATTATTTTGAAATTTGTTTCATGCCCACTCATGTGATGATGGCATTTGTAATTTTTCCTTTTGGTTAAGCTTGGTTCATTAAGGTTAAAGTCTAATAATCCTTTGCAGTCATAAAAGAAATCAGACATACATGCATTCACTCTTAGGATTAGAATCATATTAGTATATGTAATTGATTAGAAATACATTGATAAGTCTAAACTAGCATTAAAAATGTTTTCTTACTGATATAATCGATTACACAAGTCATATAATCGATTACATAAGGCATCTGCATAATCCTGTTTAGCCTATGAACTGGTTTAATCGATTACCAAATAATCGTAATCGATTAAATCTGCTATAGAGTAATATATATACTTCTGGCGTAATCGATTACAACACATTATAATCAATTATCTATGCTTGTGACTAAAACTTGTATTTCTGGCGTAATCGATTACATGGTCAAATAATCGATTACTTTGTTCGTTCAAGATTTCCAGAAATATCATGAACAATTTAATCGATTAAATAGACGAAATAATCGATTACACGTATTAAAATAATCGATTACATAAACGAAATAATCGATTACATTCTGTTAAATCTGTTTTTTCATAAATAGACAGGCAGTGTCTCAAAAAACAGAGATTGATTTTGAGAGCTTTCATTCATACAACAGTTTTAGTAATCTCTGAGTGCTTCAAAGAGTTAAAAGAATCATTTTTATAGTGTTGTTCATAAGAGTTAGAATCAACATGCTTGCTTAAGAGAAGGAGTTACTTTGTGATCATTCATGCATTGAGCTTAGTCAAGATCAATCAAGAAAGCATCACTCATCACCTCAGGTTATAAATTTCGTGTATATCCTTTATGCTGCAAAGGAATATAAAGTGATATCCTTCTTGAACATCAAGTTTTGTTCTTTGTAATTTTCTTCTTTTGTTTTCTGGAATTTGTGTTGAATTTTTCCATGTAACAGTTGGGTTTCTTTAAAGCATTACTAGAAAGGGTTTTCTAGTGGGTAGAACTGAGTAGTGTTCTCAGGTCCTAGGTCTTTTGATAAATCTAGGGAATAGATTTAGAGTTTTGCCTAGGGTGGGTAAAAGAGACCTTGTTGATTGCTTGTAAAGAATTAAAATCTGTTAGTGGAACTCTAATCTGGTTTGGATTAGAAGGTAAACTGGATGTAGCCTCAGTGGTTGGAGGTGAACCAGTATAAAATTGTGTGCATTTATGTTTTGAGATACATTTCTTTAATTGCTTGAGATATTATTTTGTGTATCAATTCAAACTTTGATTCAACACAAGAGTTAATTGATTGGAGAAGAAAATTGTTTACTAAATTTGTTTTTGATTTAAGATACGATCCAAGTTAATTCTTCCACTGAGTTTTGTTTTCCAAGAAAAGTTAAAAAAGGATCAAAAACCAATTGACCCCCCCTCTTGGTTTATTGGATTAGGTATTCATTGTATTTTCAATGCCCACATTAGTTTATAGCATCTTGGTGATTTGAAACCCACTGGTGTTGTCATTCACTTAGCCAACAGGAGTGTTGCGCTTCCACTTGAAGTTATTGAAGATGTGCTGGTGCGAGTTAATGATTTGAATTTTCTAGCAGATTTTTACATTTTGGATATGGAGAATGAGTCTTCCAACCATGGTTTCACATTGTTCCTACGGAGACCATTCTTAGTGACATCCAGGACCAAAATTGATATGCATGCAGGAACTCTTTCCATGGAGTTTGGTGATGACGTTGTCCATTTCAACATTTTTTAGGCCATCAAATATCCTGTAGAGGAGCATTCTGTCTTTCTTGTCGATATCACTGATGTTGTAGTAGATAGGTGTAGATATTTGTACATATTTATTTTCTAATTTTTTTGACTTTTCTAATTTTGATCTTGGTTCTTTTAATTGTACTTGTGATGATTCTGCTATTGTGTGTAGTATTTGTGCAGATATTTCACCTGCATTTCACTCTGATTGTGTTGTAGGTACAAGTGTAGGTGCTGATTTTCCAATCTCCCTTCCATCATCCACAAACCTTCCCTTGCCTTCCCCAATTCAAACACCTTCCTTGGAGCTGAAACCACTACCTGAGCACCTTAAATATGCATATTTAGATCATGCTCAGAAGCTTCCAGGCATCATATCTAGCATCCTGTCACTTGAGCTTGAGGAGAAGTTGCTACATGTTTTGAGAGGCCACAAAAAGGCCATTAGATGGACACTTGATGACCTTCCTGGAATAAATCCTTCCATATGTATGCATCAGATACTCTTAGAGGATGATTCTAGGCCAGTAAGGCAGCCACAGAGGAAGCTAAATCCCACTATTCTTGATGTGGTGAAGTAGGAGGTCATGAAGTTATTAGCTGCATAGATCATCTATCCTATTTCAGATAGCAATTGGGTTTCATCTGTCCAAGTGGTCCTAAGAAGTCGGGTATCATTGTGGTGAAAAACCATGATAATGAGTTGATTTCCACTAGAGTAGCCAACAATTGGTGAGTTTTCATTGACTATAGGAGACTTAACTAGACAACTCACAAGGATCATTTCCCTCTCTCATTCATTGACCAAGTTCTAGAGAGGTAAATCACATTATTGTTTTCTTGATGGTTTTTTAGGTTACATGCAGGTTCATATTGCACCGGAGGACCAACCCAAGACCATATTCACCTGTCCATTTGGCAAATTTTCTACACCAGGATGCCCTTTGCCTTATGCAATGCACCTAACACCTTCCAAAGGTGCATGGTGAGTATCTTTTCTAATTTATTAGAGAGATGCATGGAGGTGTTTATGGATTATTTCACTGTTTCTGGTTCCACTTTTGATGCATGTTTGGATAGCCTCTCTAGAGTTCTTGACCAATGTATTTGGACTAACCTTGTTCTTAACTTTGAGAAATGCCATTTTATGGTACATGAGGGTATAGTCTTTGGGCATTTCGTCTCTAGTAGAGGTATTGAGGTTGATAAGGCCAAGATTGATGTTATTACTGAGAACACAATGAACACACTTCAAATAAACCCAGGGGGGGGGGGGTGAATTAGTTTAAAACAGATATTTAAAGATTTTCTTTAAAAACAATTTGCGGAATTAAAACTTGGATCGTATCACTCAATCACCTTTTGTAAAACTAGACTTTTTCTTTCATTCAAGGTCCACCCTGTTATGCATGCAATGACAGAAATACTTTCTTTGCCAATAATATTTTGATTACCCAAATACAAGCAACGAAATATACACAGAATTAGAATAAAAGACTAAGCAATTTATACTGGTTCACCTCACTAACATGGAGGCTACATCCAATGTCTTCCAATCAACACTAGGTTAGAGTTTTCACTATATCAAAATATCCTTTACAAGCAATTTACAAGTGATTATCTTTATCAACCCTAGATAAAGAATCTGAATTCTAAAACACTATTAGAAAACAAATCACAAAGATCCTGAGAACCCTACTCAGATCTTTATCCCTAGAGAACGCTACTCTAGAAAGCTTGAAAGAATCACTTTGATATATCACAACAGAATTTTAATACACAGAAAATTATAAAGAAAGATTCAAGAGATACACAACCTATGATCCTTCAATGTATGAATGAAGTTACCAATCAATCTAGGTGGTATGAAAGTCAATGCTCAAAATCAAAACTCTTGAAAAACTCTTTTTCTTTAACACATCATTTCAAAAATTAGAAATCTTGATCTCACAAGATGTGTTTCTCACTAAAAAAAAAAAAGTATCTTGGACTCTTAGAAAGCTTAGTAATCTTTTGGGTAAGTCACACATGCTCAGAGTAATTCGTTCATTGTCTATTTATAAAGAGCAAACCCACAAAGCATTAAAAAGAAACTGATTTAACTGAATATAATCTATTAAAACGATAGTGTAATCGATTATTTTACCATAAGTAATCAATTAAAACACCAGATAATCGATTAATATGTTCTTGAGCTTTTTGGAAAACTTTTCATGAACTAGATAATCGATTAATACGTGATGTAATGGATTAAAGCAGTCATCATATATGTGAAATAAGTTATGATAATCGATTACATAAGACTGGTAATTGATTAAACCAGTAAAGCTCAAAATATGAAATAAGCATGTGTAATCGATTATTGATTGTGGTAATCGATTAAACCAGTAATGCATATGGACTAAAGAACTAAGATAATCGATTACATAACATGGTAATCAATTAAAGCAATGATGCATGATTTTCATATTGCACTATGTAATCGATGACAAGAAGCCTGTAATCGAATAATATGTTCTTCATCGCCTTTCCAGATTTAGAACAGAGCCTTTAATCGATTAAAAACATTGTGTAATCGATTAAAGCAGTAAGTTTTCATTTTTCCAAAAACATATCCATGAGAACTTAGTTTCTTTCAAAATCATTTAATGGTTTTAATATCTTAATGAAAAACATGTATGTATGTTAATGAGAATGCAAATGCAATGCAAGGATCACAAGGCAATGAACTTGAACCACTTAGACAAATTACAAATGCCTTCAAATTGATTGGGCATGTAAAAAGCTAAAACATCAAGCCAATTACTTCATCCTTGCTTTAATCTTCTTGTAGCTTCCCCTAAATCCAACAATCTCCCCCTTTTTGGCTTTGAGCATGCCAAATCTCAATTGTCCATTTGTTTAGCTTTTAATTGCTTTTGAGAGATGGATGATAAGAGATTCATACTTGATAATCCTAAAATTAAATCAGCCTTTTTGCCAAGTGCAAGTGTCAAGAATACTGTTTGCATAAGCATAAGTCATTCTTTAAATTTGCTCCCCCTGACTTGGGTAGATTTTACAAAAAAAAAACAAAGCATAAAAACAGAGCATACATGCACAATTATTTCTTCCCATTTAACTCAGAATTATTTCTCCCCCTATAATTATTACAATTATTTCTCCCCCTATTTGGCTTATCAAAGACAAAAAAGAATGTTCATAGTATAAACAAGGAGAATACAAAAAAGAGAGAACATAACTTGTATTAATGGAAATGAACATGCAGTACATTAATCAATTTAAACTTAAAATAGAAAAACATTAAGAAAAGCATAACATAATCAGAAACTTGAAAGAAAACATAAGCAACCTAAGCTAGTTTATCAAAGTCATCAAGAACAAGCCTAGCCTCTATGTTTTCAAGTCTAGATTTCATCTCTTCCAAGGATGAATTAGTCTCAGCCCTGTGCTTATGATGTAGAGACAATAAAGCATCCATTTTTTGAATCATGAGGGATTCAAAAGGGCTGTAAGATGGTTGAGCAAGGACTTCAGCTTTTTCTTCTTCAGCACTAGCAGAAGGGATTTGTTGTCCAGCCATTTGCCATCCATAAGGGGTCTTGACCATCCCAAGCTTGTTAAGATGCTTCTCTTTGATGAGACTATTGCTGGAGTTAGTATTGTCAACAACCTCATTAGAAACATCTATATTGAAGTAATCAATGAATTTGGATACTAGAACAACATAAGGAAATGGATACATAACCAATCTCTTAGCTTTCACCATAGTTTCCTCAATGATGAGGATCCAGTTCATCTGAATGGAGTTCTTCATACCATACACAAGTTGTATGTCATCATATGTGGCTTGAGCATGATTTGTGGATGTAGGTGTCAAGATATAGGTGATTATGTAATGAAGAAGTTTATCTTCATGAGTCATAGGACCAGTGCTAAGCCTTAGCTTCAGCCTCATTTGAGGGTCAAGAAGCATCCCTCTATTGGTCTCCATGCCCACCCCATTAACTTAAGATAGGATAGTCCCATCCATAGATGCTTTAGCACAAGTGTAAAACACCTTTACTAATTCAGGGTAAAAAGTACCATTCATCTCAACAAATTTCTTCAATCCCTGGGCTTCAATCATAGCAGGGAATTGAAAACCTTCTCTAGTGAACCATGCAAGGTCAAGATGTTTAGGTGGGCAAATGAGTTTTGTGGCATGAAACTGTAGGTAATTCATTTTCTCACGCTCACTAGGAAACCAATGATCTAACCTATCCACGACAGGCTTAGAGGTTTCAACACTCTTTCTCTTAGAGGTTTTTGATCTCTTAGGGGCAAACATAATGAATATAGAAATAGATGGGCAGGGTTTCTAAACTCAGAAGAAGAGAAAAGTACAACTAGGCTTAAGATAAGAAGAGAATGGTGTGATTGATTTCTTCCACTAAGTCTATATTTATAGAAATTTTGGGCTCCAAAATTTGAAATTTGAAAGTGTAACTGTAGTTTCGAATTTACCCACTAACATAAAAGCTCAAAAGTTTCAAAGTTTGAATTCGGTGGTAGTTGGGCAGTTTAAATTTCCAAGAAATCTTGCAGATTTTGCAGTAACTCCATGAATAATCGATTACATAAGCTCATAATCGATTAGTTCGTAAGCAAAAATGGTTTCTGCAAAGTGCTGTAATCGATTAACACGAAGTATAATCGGTTAAACCAGTGAAAGTTTTTTGTTCAGGAAGATGAAGTGTAATCGATTACAATACTATGTAATCGATCAATCCAGTGAAGTTTCATGCTTTCAAATATTTTTCTGCTTGAGTAATCGATTACTATCTTGTCGTAATCGATTATTCCAGTGAAATGTCAAGTTTTAAAAGATTTTTCTTCTTGTGTAATCGATTAATTCGATGTCATAATCGATTATTCTAGTGAAACTTATTTTCTGAAATCATTTTAAACAAAGAACAATCGATTATTCCAACATGGTAATCAATTACATAAGCTCAATTTTGTTTCTAAAAGGCATTTAAGGATCAAATAATTGATTATTACGATGCTTAATCGATTATAACAGTCAATATATCAGATTCAACAGTGATTATGTAGCAAATTTGGAATTTCTATCATTTGAGATGAAAAGCCAATTAATCATGTAAATGAGCACATAAACAGTATGCTAGCAAATACTAGATTCATCAAGGATTCCTAGCATGTTTCTAAGTGTAAAGAATCTATCTCTAGCCAAAGGTTTTGTGAAAATATCAGCTAATTGATTGTTAGTTTTAACAAACTCAATTTTCATGTTACCCTTTTGGATATGATCTCTGATAAAGTGATTTCTTAACTCAATGTGTTTGGTCCTTGAGTGCATAATTGGATTTTTGGATATGTTGATGGCACTCGTGTTATCACACAGCAAGGGTATCTCCTATATTTCAACACCAAACTCTTGAAGTTGTTGCTTCAACCAAAGACTTTGTGCACAACAGCTTCCAACAGAAATGTATTCAGCTTCAGTAGTAGATAAGGCAACACATGATTGCTTCTTGCATTGCCAAGAAATCAAAGAGCTTCCCAACAAGTGGCATGTACCACTGGTACTCTTCCTGTCCAATTTGCACCCTACAAAATCAGAATCAGAATATCCAATTAAGCTGATAGATGTACCTTTTGGATACCAAAGTCCTACTATTGGTCTAGACTTGAGATATTTGAGAATCCTCTTGATTGCAGATAGATGAGACTCTTTGGGATTTTCTTGGTATCTAGCACACAAGCATACACTTAACATAATGTCAGGTCTACTTGAAGTTAAGTATAACAAAGATCTAATCATTCCCTTGTATTTGGACTCATCAACACTTTTTCCTTTGTCATCCGAATCAAGATAGGTAGATGTTGCCATTGGTATTGCAGCATCCTTGGTATTTTCCATTTCAAACTTCTTGATCATTTCCAGACAATACTTGGCTTGACTAAGGAAAGTTCCATTCTTCAATTGCTTGACTTATAGTCCTAGAAAGAAAGTGAGCTCCCCCATCATTGACATCTCAAACTCACTCTGCATTGAGACAGAAAATTCTTTGCACATAGATTGATTAGTTGAACCAAATATGATGTCATCCACACAGATTTGAACCAACAAGATATCATTTCCTCTTTTGTTGATGAACAAGGTTTTGTCAACTTCTCCTCTTGTGAAAGATTGGTCAAGCAAAAATTTGCTCAATCACTCATACCAAGATCTTGGTGCTTGTTTCAAACCATATAAAGCTTTTCTTAATTTGAAAACATGGTTAGGATGTTTGTAATCGGTAAATCTAGGAGGTTGATCTACATATATTTCTTCCTCAATGTAGCCATTTAAAAATGCACTTTTAACATCCATTTGAAACAATTTAAAGTTCATTAAGCAAGCATATGCAAGAAACAAGCTAATGGCTTCTAATCTAGCAACTGAAGCATAAGTTTTATCATAGTCTATGCCTTCCTCTTGGTTGTATCTTTTAGCACCCAATCTAGCCTTGTTCCTTACTATGATGCTACTTTCATCTAGCTTGTTTCGAAAAACCCATTTTGTGCCAATTGGTTTGAGTAGAGGGTCTAGGAAATAATTCCCAAACTTGGTTTCTTTTGAATTGATTCAATTCATCGTGCATAACTATTAACCAATGTTCATCAAGCAAAGCTTGATCAATGCTTTTTGGTTCAATCTGTGAAACAAAAGCCATGATAAAACAAAGATTTCTTAAAGAGGATCTTGTAGAAACTCCCTTGGATACTTCCCCAATCATGTTGTCAAGGAAAAATCTTTAGTTGTTCTCCAATCCTTGTGCTTTTGTAAAGGAGTTGACTGTTCCAATTCATCATTTAGTTCTTCTTTTTCTTTCTCATTTAGATAATTGAGTTGCAGAAATTCTTCCATTTGTCCTGCATTAATATCACACTCCAAATGCTCCTTGGAAGGGTTAGACTTATCACATATGACATGGACAGATTCCTCAACACACAATGTTCTTTTATTAAAGATCCTATAAGCTTTACTTTGCAAAGAGTAACCAAGAAAAATTGCTTCATCAACTTTAGAATCAAATTTGTCAAGAGAATCTTTACCATTATTTAACACAAAACACTTGCAGCCAAATGCTCTAAAGTGAGATATGTTTGGTTTCCTTCCTTTGTATAGTTCATAAGGGGTTTTCTTCAAAATAGGCCTTATGAGAATCCTATTAAAGTATAACAAACCATACTTACAGCATCAGCCCAAAAGTGCTTAGGCAAGTTTGTTTAATTTAGAAGTGGTCTTGCACCTTCCTCAAGGGATCTGTTTTTCCTCTCCACAACACCATTTTGTTGGGGTGTTCTTGGAGCTGAAAATTGTGATTAATTCCAAATTCGTCATAAAACTTTTCAAAGTATTCATTTTGGAATTCTCCACCATGATTGCTTCTAATTGAAACAATATTGCAAGTTTTTTCATTGAATTATCTTGGCTAACTTTCTAAATGCTGTGAATGCATCACTCTTGGATCTTATGAATAAAGTCCATGTGTATCTTGAGCAATAATTTACAATAACAAGCCCATAGAAGTTACCCCACAATCTCATGGTTCTAGAAGGACCAAATAAATCCATATGAAGCAATTCAAGAGGTCTAGAAGTAGAAACAACATTTTTACTTTGAAAAGAATTCTTTGTTTGTTTCCCTCTTTGACAAGCTTCACATATTTTATTCTTCTCAAACTTAAGCTTAGGCAAGCCTATGAACAAATCCTTTCTTACAAGCTTGTTCATATGATGCATATTTATATGACTAGCTCTTCTATGCCATGACCATGTTTCATCAGTTTTACTCACAAGGCAGCTAGTGTTATGAATGAATGCATGCTCAATGGATAGAACATAATGTTGCCCTTTCTCTACCAACATGGATAACCTCACCGCTTTGAGTGTCATAAATCAAACAACAATTGTTATTGAAAGACACTTTGAACCCTTTGTCACATAGTTGGCTTATGCTTAGGAGATTATGTTTCAAGTCTTCAACATATAAAACATTTTTTTTATCATTGTTTTGAGGTTGTCTCCTATGTTTCCTTCTCCAACTATCTTCCCTTTGTTATTATCACCATAAGTGACAAATCCTCCATCTTTTAGTATGACATTTGTAAGCATGGATATGTCACTTGTCATGTGTCTAGAGCAGCCACTGTCAAGATACCATAGTGATGATTTTTCTCTTAGAAACACCTGCAAAATTCAAATTAAGTAACAAAGAAAGGTACCCAATGTGAGTTGAGTCCATAGGGTTTAGTTGAAATCCTTTTTCTCTTAGGAACCCAAATGCATTCACCATTAGGCACATAGTATCTCCTAGCATAGCACCTAATAGATGTATGACCTTTCTTCATGTAATAATTGCAAGTAATAGATTTTGATGCTTTTTCAAAATGAGTCAATTGATGATACTTGGTTTTTGAAAAGCTTCTTTGATATTTCTGTTTTGGTGGTACAAACTTTGTTTTTCCAAAAGATTTTGATCCATGTTTGTAACCCAAACCAGAAGTATCTCTAGCATGCTTTTGAACACTAAGCATTTGATTCAAACTATTTGTTTTCTATTTTCTGTATCTATTGCTATTTTTGTTTTTGTATTCTCTTTTGGTTTTTGAGTATGTATGTTGTTTCTGTCTATTTTTGTTATTGTTTTGCTATATTTGTTTTGTTTTGTTGTTTTACTGCTTTTACACATAGAAAATAAAAATTAAACATTTTGCAATTGTTGTTTTATGATTTTTGTTGAATTTAGGAATTTTTTCATGTTTTTCATAGAATTTCTAACTTGTATAAATTGTGAGAAATGTACCATTTTTGTTGGATTCAGAGGTTTCATGCTTGATGTGAATCATTGTTGCAATTGCTGAAGTGATAAGTAGGCTTGGAAAATAAAATTTAAGATGGATCATGTTTGATAGAATTATGCCTTGCGAGTTTTTGAGCCTTTATGGATGAATATTCCATTCATGTTCTTTCATGTGTGATTTCACCTTTGTGCTAGATTACTCTATGTTTTTCCTTGCCTCTCTTGTCATTCCTTGTTGCATATGCATTGATTGAGATGATTTAGGCCTTCTTTCTTTTAGCCACTAGCCAAATAAACCTATCATTGCATTGATATCCATTGTCACCCATTTTGAGTCTTTAACCTTTCTTATATAGCACATTACAAACCAAAAAGTAGAAAACCATGTTATCCTAACTTTGGGGAGAAAATGGGCATTGGAATTGTTTTGGGAGTGGGTTTCAAACAAGTGTGGGGGATTTGTATTTTTTTTTGATTTGGAAGAAAAGAAAAAAGAAAAGAAAGAGTTTAAAAAGCAAAAGTTCAAAGAAAAAATGTATAAACAAAGAAAAGTAAGTACAAGCAAAGAAAAAGGAAAAAAAATGCAAGAAAAGTGTGTTGTGGTTCCTTTTCATCCTTGTAAGTTCTTTTTATTTTAATTTTGTTGTTCTCCACCTTTTTTCTTTGTTTCTACCCCTCTTTTTACTTGTTGGCTTACTTCTCATTGCCCTTTTTGTTTCTTAGTTTTAGTCTAAATATCCTTCTCTTATCAACCCTTTACCTAAGCCATACATTACACACCAATAAAAGTCCCTTTGATCTTTTGATGCATGTGTATTTTAAGTTGAATGAATTAGAGTCTTGTCAAAATTTGGATGTGCTAGTTACATGTGGTGTTTGAGTGTAAACAAAAACCCATACACATAAGATGATATTGAGTGTTGTTCTTTGAGAGATTTTTATCACCTTAGTGCATTCTTAATTTTAACTTGACTACTTTGTTACTTTACACTTTGTGATCATGTGTTCATGGGCTTATTTTCAGATTTTGTGCTTACTTGACTTATCTTCCTTGTGCAAGACCTAGCGGATTCTATAGAACTCCAAATGGAGTATATGAGTAGTCCCTGGAAAGATAAGGAAAAAAACTACAATTTTGTTAGAGCTAAGACGAGGCCAATTCTGGCATTTTGAGGGTCATTTTAGTCTTGGAAGTCAGAACCTCTACATTTGAGCTTTGGACACCGAGTTGGGCCTTGATTGGTGTAATTAGCATAATAAGTTAGATTAGATGAGCCTAATCAGGGCCCATCCTTTCCTACTGATTCAGTCACTATATATTAGTGTAGTTAGTTAGTACTTCATTTGGTACAAACAAAATTTTCAACTTCTTGTGCAAGTTTTCTGAATTGAAATCTTTTCTCTCTTTTTCTCTCAATTGTTCTTCATTGTTCTTTAGTTCTATTCTTCATTTCATTTTGGTTCTTCTATTTTCTTACAAAAATTTTGTGGTTGTTCCACTGATGATGATCATGGAAGGCTAAACAATTAATCAATCCAAGGATCCAATCCAAGTAAGGAGAATTTGAGTTCTGGTTTGGTATTTCAATTTTCGCGTGAATGTGCATTTTCTTCTTCAATCCTCTCTTCGATTTTCATGATTATGAATGTGTCTAGGATTGAAAAGATATTAGGTTATGGATTCATTTCCTAATTTGAAATTTTAATCCAAATTGTTTGGATGATATTTCAATCTGGTTTGTGATTTCAATTGATTTAGGAGTTAATTCGATTGAACTGCTTCTAATGACTTTGAATGAACCTTCATAATATGATATTATCTGAGAACTATGATAATTTGCATTGCTTGGTTTGGTGAATTAGATTGATATTCTTGAATCTTTTTTACAACATCTTTTATCAATTCTATTAGTTTCTATATTTTTTCTTCAATTCTAGTTTGTATTTCTACAATTTTTTTTCATTGTCTGCAAACTGTTCGATAAAAGTCTCACTGTTGTTTATCAATGAATTGAAGTTGGAAACAAATGTAAAAGATAGGAACACTTCACACTTAACCAAGAGGGGGGGTGAATTGGTTAGGCTTGGTAAATTAAAATTCTTTTAACAAAATCAGAGTTTTCTTTTAGGATCTTTATCACTTTAAAGCCAAAAATACTTATTCAATCTCAAGCTCAGCCCAAGGTATGCAATTGTTCAAAGTTAAATTGATAAGCAAGACAATTTAATCAATATATATAGAAAATAAACAAGCACGAATTTAATCACAAGACTCAAGAGATTTATACTGGTTCACTTCAAACACTATGAAGCTACATCCAGTTTTCTTCCATTCAACACTAGAATGGAGTTCCACTATTGCAATTTTCTGTCTTACAAGTAATTACATAAATCTCTCTTTATCAACCCTAGATAAAGTTCAGAAACCTAAAACACTATTAGGTTCTTAGAGATCAACCCACTGAGAATCCACTCAGCACACCCGTAGAGAAACCCTTCCTCTAGATTACATGCAAGAACCTTAATTACAATAGAAATTCAATTACAAATAAAAATAGAGTACACCTTCAAAGCTAAGGAAAGATATCACCTGATGATCCAATGAATAATGATGCATATGAATGAGTGAATCAGGTTTAAGAATCAACACAAGACTCAGAAAAGCACATTCCTTAAGCTTTGACAAGAACTTTCTTGCTTCAAGACACAATCAATAACCCATATGTATTTTGATGTAAGCAAGAACACCCAGAACCCAGAAAACCCCAAGAAAGTATTTAGAATGCTTTATGTTAGCTCAGAATTCGAAATTGACAAGTTACTCATCAAGCACAGAATGAGTTCTATTTATAACAAACATTTCTAACTACCAGTAATTGATTAAACGCGCCTAATAATCAATTATTTATCATATGTAATCGATTAATATGTTCTATAGGCTTTTGGGTTTTGGCAACGAACCAATTAATCGATTATTTCGTATCGTAATCGATTATCACAATGAGCTTTACAAAAACTTGAAGTTTAGAATGCAACTGAAAAGCACTGTGTAATCGATTATGGTTTTGTGTAATCGATTATGGCAGAGAGCTTCATAAATCAGGAGTCAGCCAAATGAACTATGTAATCGATTACTGATTTTGGTAATCGATTATTGTATAACAAATAGTGAAGCAGTAGTGTATAATGTAATCGATTACAAGTATTGGTAATCGATTAAGGCAGTGAGCTATGATTTTCTTTTGGCCTTTGTAATCAATTACAGTCACTTGGTAATCGATTAAAATGTTTCTCAATGCTGTTTTATAAGTAAGCTAAGGTCAAATAATCGATTAATCCAATATGTAATCGATTACATTGTTCTTGATAAGTTTTCCAGAAATAGCTAAGAACAAAGTAGTCAATTATTATGCCTAAGTAATCGATTAAATAGTGTAAAACAGTATTTTTCCAAAAACCTTTGTTTCAATTTAAACACTTAATCAAATTATCAAAGCCTTGTTAATTCAATGACTCTAAATGAAGATCTAGATGAATGATATGAATGCAATGCACTTGGATTACCAGAGATGCTTTTTCCTTTACAATCATTTACAATTTATTCTTCAAGTCTTCAAGGCATGTTGAAAGCTTCAAAACCAAGCTTGATCTCTTGTCCATTCTTCAAGTGCTTTCTTTGAAACCAACAACAAATCAATCGTATCTCTGAGTCAACCTAGGTTAATCCTATGTTATAGAACTATCGTAGTTTTATTTGTTTTGTAGTTATTCGAGATTCTTTATCAATGAAGCTGACAAACAAAAGGGGAGAAAAATGTAAAAGCTGAAGTTTCAAAGTCTTAAAAAGAAAAATTTAAGAGGGAGCTGAGCTGTTATGTCTAAAAGAAGCACAATCTAGTGGGGAGCTCTTATGGTGAATTTTGTCCTATCTATCTATTATGTACTCCAAAACACATCTCTTTGATGTGAAAATTTTGCATGAATAAAAGAGAAATAATTTTTGTTACCTGTTCAAACTTTGTCTCAAAGTCTTATGATGCCTTAAGTTTTCTTTTCTATCTTATATTATCGTGCATATGATAAGACTATTAATATGTTTTTCAATGAAATACTTTAAGTTAGTACTCATCTTCCACATTTGGAATTGTTTGACATCATAAAAAATGTAAAGATTGTTGAGTCAAAGGACGTTACGTCTGAAAGATGAATCAAGATCCTTAATTATTTTGATTAGATTCAAACAAATACAAAGGGAAAATGTTGTGTGATATGCATCTAATATCCTTTCAATATATATGTCTAATACTTCATATGGTAGAGTATTTAATACTTCATTTATTACTCTGTATTTGGGATTCTTTCTGCAGAAACATTCTCCTAGGATATGTCGAATTCTATGAAGAATAAATAAAGTCAAGATCTAATATGCCATCAAAAGACGAGCTCTGCTATGCAAGACCTACTCTGACACAAAGATGTGATTACCTGTTGCAATTTCTCTTACACACAAGCCTTAAAGAAAGAGTTATCTGCATTAGGAATCCTTTTTATCAAACCAAGATCAAATAAAGATCTACCTATTATGAGACAAAGAATACTTAAAGACGAGGCCTATATAAACCAGAAAGCTTTTGAAGACCAGTTAGTTGATCTTATGCAAATATTTCTTACTCTTCTTCTTCAACCAATATTTCTGATAATTCTTGTAAGATTAGAAAATGCTCTAAAAAAATCTTGAACATCTTGAGAGAAAAGGACAACATACTTAGATTGTTTATGCGCCTGTAAGACAATTTTGTGTTAGTCTCTGAGCCATTATCATCACAAATCTTGTCTAATTTGTTTAGAGCCAACATTGACTTAGTAAAACAAAGAATACTAGGTGTTGATCAAACTTGGGGTAGAGTTTGATTTGTAAGATCCAAAAGTGACCATGACATAATACTTGTAACTTGTGAAAGTTAATTGAACTTGGTGGTTTACCAAGAATTAGACGTAGTCTCAGTGGTAGAGACAAACCAGTATAATTTTGTGTCTATTTATCTTTTTCTTTTTCTCTACTTCTAACTAACTTTAGGTTTAAATTGTGTTTCAATCATTTCAAAATAAACTGTGCTTTTGGAAATTCATTTTTCCCATCGTCTAAAGAGTTCTTGTGATAGAGGTTGTCACACTTTCTTACAAAATTATCTTTATAGACGAAAAAACCTGATGTTTTCAAAAAGTATTGTACAATTACGTTAAATCACAATTCAAACCCTCCCTTTCTTGTGATATTTGCCTTTAAAAAAATATACTTCTATCCTTGGGGGTGTTATGCGGTTTAGAATCTCTATGTGGGTCATGTGGATTCCATGAGTTGGAGTGTACTAGCAAAACTGGGTAACCTTGGGCTTATCAACTGACAGTCTCATCTCAGTGAGAATGTGTTGTCTGGTTTCCCATGGTGTGGAAATCTGGTAATTTCATGTCCTCCTAGGCTTCTTTCAATTTTTTTAATTGGTACCACATGAATATAGAGTCATAAGTTAAAGTCACATCATAATGCATGTTTTTCTATTAGAATGTACATGGTTATGTGAATATCGTACCAATGTTTTCCCCGAGTGATGATACATTGTTTTAAATCCTTATACTAAGATGTATCTCACTCCCTTATTTGCATGTCTTGTTTGTGTATGGGCTTATTTCCATTTGTAGATGAGGTCCACTATCATGATGAGAATGATTCTTGAGGAGAGGCTTATACCTCTATCAATAGTTGTTTGCTTTATGGGTTGTAATGCTCTGATAGGTTTGACATAGAGGGTAGATTTTCTTTATTTTCTTTTTGGCTTTATGCTTTTAATTGTAATAGTTTAGTTATGGATTTTAAATGGCCTTTGGGGAGCCAATACATTTTAAATTATTACTAGATCTATGCGTTGATTGTGAAAACATTAAAGATATGTGATAGCGTTTTTCTTATAAGAAAGCTTTTTCTTTAACATCATAAGTATTATATTCTACTTGCTTTATTTTTACAAATAAATATATGTGGGGTAAAGGGTGTCACATACAACATCTACTTAGTATACTTTTTAGTATTATAAACATTAATTGATTTGTTAACTAACTTAACTATACTATTTTTTTGCGATAATATAGATGTATTTGAAGGATGGTTGTCCTCTACCTCTTATTGCACCACAATAAAGTACATATTGCACATGTGGAGCTCGTCCATGGCAGAGACCGTATCTGTGATGCATACAAGAATTCAACTCATTGATGTTTCATTCAACTTAAGGATCTCAATATGTAGTAGACATCACTGAGGATTAATTGTTTTACTTAATTCCTCTGGATTAAGTACTGTTATGTGTATTCATTTGACACTTGGTAAAACTCTAGCTAATGTTTTTATTCATTTAATGTGGAATATAAATTTTTCTAATTGTAGTATGCCATGCATATTGTGTTGCAACTCATTTAATGATGTCCTTAACAATTTAATTATTACGACTGACAGACAAAAATAACAACTAAAACATGTTTTCGTTGTTATTTTTTGTGCAACACAATTTACAAAATAGAAACATGTTTTCATTTTGCAGGAACACAATGGAAACATGTTTCCATTTCGCATAGTGCATAAAAAAAATATAAAAATGGAAACTTGTTTCCATTGTAGATTGGTAATTACACAATGGAAACATGTTTCTGTTGCAAAAATCGGGGTGGCAAAAAAAAACAATTGAAACACGCTTTTGTTGTGTATCTAGCAATATACAATGAAAATGTGTTTTCGTTTTGCAAATGAGGTTATTTCACCCCATTTCCAAAACAAAAACACATTTTGTTTCATGCCAAGGGGCAATTTGGGAATACCACAAAAAGGCACCCACGTGGATAGTGGAAATAGAAATCCCCAATTTTTTTCATAACTTAGCCTAACCTTATTTGCTGGCTTGATGGGTTGAGCCAAATTGACAACTCTAAGAAGGAGGAGGGAAGGGGTGAGGAAATGTTGACAGAGGTAGCTAGGTCTTCTAGTAGGATTTTAAAAGAGTAAAAGGTAAGAATAGCAATCTAGGGGGTGAGAATAGCAATCTCCTCCTTGATATTCCATCCTAGGGTTCTAGATTTAGGGTGTGTTTGGTTTAAGGGGATAAATTTGATATGCAATTGAATTGAGGTGTTATAGGGGGTAAAAGTTGTTTGTTGGTTATTTGTTTGGGGTGAATGTGTGATGCAATTTTTTAAAAATTGTGGGTACTATGGGGTAAAACTTTTACCCCAAAATGAGATGAAAGAGAGTGAAGTGTGTTGGCTGGTGAGAAAAAGTGACATCCTTTCAAAATTACCCAGAAAAGACCTCGTGCCACTGGAACTTTTGAACTTGATAGAGTTGATCTTGAGTTTCCAACATAATTAATTATGCTTATAACAATTAATTAGGTAGTCACTAGAATTGAACATTTTGGTTTCTACATAATAAGTTATCCTATTCACATAATTATTTATGTAAGTCGTTGTAGCTTTTGAATTTGATAGAGTTTGTCTTAGGTGTCCAATATAATCAATTATGCTTATAGTATAGTCGATTAGGTATTGCACTGAATTGAAACATTTTGTTGTCGGGTTGACTACATAATTGATTAACCTGCTAGCTGTAACACCCCGGACGTGTTATCATTAACAATATCATAAGCGCGCTATCAGCGTTAAACATACGCAGTGCGGAAGCAAAAGAATCGTTATTCTTGATGTCATTATGCATGGAATATAAAAACCACATACAAAACCTCATACACAAGCCCCTACTGATCCAGATAACAAAACTGTAACAAACATAGGCAGAAAACATAAAACTGAACCAGAGATAATCAGGAGGTATATACTCAGAATCTGTACATATACATGCTCAAAACAAGACCACATCGGTCATACATCAAAATATGTACAGAACTATGGGTGTGCACTCACACCCTATACAAAACAGAGGTCAAATAAAGATTCTTCTAATCTTCATCTGCAGCCCATGACCACTCCAGCACTCTCAGCTAGGGCCTCCTGCCCTGTGGTAACTTCTCTCCTCTAAAGCTCCTGAAACCACAACCCACAACAGGGGTGAGATATACATCTCAGTAAGCTCAGGGTTCTGGGAGATCCTCCCTTACCCTGTTTCACCCCCAAGCACAAACACAAAGGATGAAACATAATAAAGCCCAGGACACCGTCCTGGCTATTACACCTTCCCCAGCTCTCTGGGTACTAACTGGATGCTATCAGCATCGGAGGTATTCCACCTCATACAGGCTCTCTAGCCATCTGGCTCTCTAGCCATCATAGACTCGTCTCACAGAGATCTCACAGAGGTACTATGACATAGTGCCCACCCTAGGACACTTCTCATACCAGAGAGGCATTGCCTCATCTCTGAACAGCATTGCCTGAGTCACCTACTCAGGACTTCACATATACACATTGCCTGAGGAATCCCTCAACTCAGGACTTCAATAAATCCAGATATGGCTCATCTAAGAGGCCCTAGGCTCTCATCCCCTCGGGAAGCCCTCTCTTAGAGATACAACATATCTGCCACTGCCTGGTCTCACCAGGTCTTTCATATCATATGCCTGGGCAAGAACATCCATAAATGGGCAATCACCTCCAGGACTTCCATAACACATGCCTGAGGAGTCAATCCACACCGGGAGCACCATCCATCAGGACTTCCATCTCAACTGCCTGGGGAGTCATCCACAACGGGAGCACCGTCCCACAGGACTTTCCTCTGCCTGGGGAGTCATCCACAACGGGAGCACCGTCCACCAGGACTTCCTCTGCCTGGGGAGTCATCCACAACGGGAGCACCGTCCACCAGGACTTCCTCTGCCTGGGGAGTCATCCACAA